>CM035426.1:51316649-51361329 GCA_020310875.1 Ceratopteris richardii | reverse complement strand
GAATGTGTAGGTCTTCATTGGTTGAATCCTTTGCAATGTAGATTGAGTGCTTGGTGACCAAAGAAGTATCATAACCAAACCTCTCTGGTTTCTTCTTCTCCCTCGAAGACCTTCTAAGTGGTTGATGTGAGCTCTCGGGTCCATATGTAGCATCCTGCATCTTTGCTTTACCTTTGTTCTTCCATAGCTTTAGTCTTTCCAAGTCTTCTAGGTCAATCTCCGAATCACTTTCTTCAATCTGCTTTGGCTCCTTTGGTTGAAGTGATGGAAAATCTTCATCCAAGTCATATGGCAGCTTCACTTTCCTGTCATCATCAAACCATGATTTGTTTTCATCAAAAATTACATCTCTACTCACAGAAAATCCTTTATTGGTTGGATTGTACAATCTATATCCTTTTTGGTTTTGATCATAACCAATGAATACACACTTCTCTGCCTTGGGATCCAATTTCCCTCTTACTTGAGAAGGAATGTGAGCATAGGCTAAGCATCCAAAGATTTTACAATGCTCTAGACTAGGTCTTCTTCCATTCCACACTTCATATGGAGTGGTTCCATCTAGTGACTTAGATGGAAGTCTATTTATGAGATATGTGGCTGTCGACACAGCCTCTGCCCATAGGTAGTTCGGCAATCCCTTTCGTTGAGCATGGACCTTGCAGCTTCGACGATAGCTCTATTCCTCCTCTCTGCTACACCATTGAGTTCAGGTGTATACCTTGTAGTGACTTCCCTTTTAATGCCTCTTTCATGCAAGAAGGCATCAAATTCAGAAGAGAAGTATTCTCCTCCACCATCTGATCTGAGTCTTTTCAAAGTCCTACCTGTTTGATTTTCAACAAGAGCAATATACTTCTTAAAGCAATTAAACACTTCATCCTTGTGCTTCATGAAAAACAGAATGGTCCACCTGCTACAATCATCTATGAAAGACACATAATATCTTGAGCCTGATATAGATGGCTCCTTACTTGGACCCCACACATCCGTGTGCACTAGATCCAAAGGATTTTGATACATATATCCTTTCTTATTGAAAGGTTGTCTATGAGCCTTGCCGAGTTGACAAGCTTCACACTTATAAATCATGTGTTGCCTTGTGATATTAGGCAAACCAAGTACACTTTGGTCCCTGCAAATCTGTTTGAGTGTCCTCTCACCAATGTGAGCAAGCCTTTTGTGCCATATCTCCAACTCTGTTAGAGTTTGAGATCCATAGCTAAACAAAGCTATGTTCTTTGTATCTTCCACTTCAAAAGTGAAAAGCCTTCCTGTCTTTTCTCCTTTGGCAATCCTTCGAAAGCCTTGCCTTGGGTCTTCAACATATGCTCCAAATCGATTGAATCTAACCTGCAATCCTTTTTCAACAATCTGTCCAACACTTATTAAATTTTTGGTAATTGTAGGGACATACAAGACTTTGCTTAAGAGGTTCATATTCCCATCTGATGTCTTCACATTACCTATCTTCTCCACTGAGTGCTTTGTGTCATCTCCTGTCTGCACTTCATGCTTGTTATGAGGATCTTCCAAATCAGAAAGTAAAGCCACATTTCCTGCTACATGGTTCGAGCATCCCGAATCAATGTAAAATATGTGATCATCATCCTTACCCTTCTTCGTTGATAGATTCATAATCAATAATGAATCTTCTTGACTTTGGTCCTCTGCATAGTTATTGTAATCTCTTCTTCCTCTATGGCCACTTTGATAGTTGTTGTTGTTGTTGTAATTGTTGTTGTAGTAGTTGTTGTTGTAGCCTCCATTGTACCTGCCTCTATTTGATCCATAGCCACCTCTATTGAATCCTCTTCCTCTTGAGTTCCTCGGGTTCCTGAAACATTCTTCAGTAGTATGGTTAGATAAGCCACATATGTTGCAAGGTTGAGATGATTGGAATCTCCCCCTGCCTTGCTTTCCACTTCTGCCTCTTCCTCTAGCTCTTCCTCTACCTGCAAAGTTTGCTTGGAAAGAGCTTCCTTCATCTTCATTCTTTCTATTCTTTGACTTGTCCTTGACCTTAGCTTTATCAGAATATAAGGCAGAAGTTTGATTACCTCTTGAGGACTCACCACCTTTGCTAATCTTTGCTTCATGAGTGAAGAGTTGGCCCATGAGTGTGTTGAGGTCGGGTACATGCATATCCATGTATAAATCCATGGCTGTTGTGAATGACTCCCACTTGTCGTCTGCTTTGATTCCATTCATGATTTGTCTTATGATTTGCTCCTCTTTAATTACCTCTCCAATGCTTCCAAGTTGGTCGGAAATCTCCTTCATCTTTGTGACATAATCAGTCACATTTTGCTTCGGGCTTTTCTTCATTGTTGTGAACTCCATCCACAATTGGTTCTTCCTTGCTCGAGTGTTGGAAGAGAAGAAAGAAGCAAGTGCATTCCAGGTTTCTCTTGATGTCTTGCATCCCTTGACATGAGGTAAAAGAAAATCAGAGATTGAGTTTAGAATATAAGACCTTGCAAGTGCATCCTTCGAACACCAATTCGAAAGTCCTTCCACTTCTTCATGTGATGGTTGCCCTTTGTTCCTCATGGTTGGCATTGCTTCATCTCCGGATATGAATCCATATAGATTCCTTCCTTGAAGGTAAGCCTCCATCCTTAGAGACCATGCCGGGTAGTTGTTTCGATCCAATTTGTCAATTGTTGATGGAAATCCATCTCCCATGTTGCTTGACTATGCTCTGATACCACTGTGAAGAGAGATGGTGGATGCAATCCAAAGATGAGTAGGTGCCGCTACAACCAGCTTCACACCAGCCAACTGAGACTTCAGAGTTGATTAGTAGACCCTTTGAGCTTCCTAAATCCACCAAAATATCAGCCAAGTACTTTGGAACATGTATCCCAAAAGTTTAAGTCAAGACCGACAAGTTGCGAAATGACTAGCTCCCAAAACTTGCTATTTTTGGACATACACCTGCTGGAAAAAATGAACAGTGCTCTCAACCTGGAAGGAATTAGAAAAATTCCTTTTGGGCATAGCAAATAGAATTAGCAAGCTTCCTATTCCAAGTTAAAACACTTCAAATGATGGACTGAGCACTGAGAACAAGTTTCATCAAGTTCTGGAACATTCCCACAATTCTCGGGGCTCTGCAGAGATAGACCAGTAAGCAGTAAAATGCAGATATCTCCAAAAGTATAAATCCAATGACCTTGAAAATTTATAGGTAGAAACTAGACAGTGAGAGCTATCCAACGCACTTTAAAACACTGAAAAAGGTTCAGTAAAACTCGAGATATGACCTTCTGAAGTTACTGCTCTGAGTGAGTATAGCAGAGAACAAAACAGAGAGGTAGATGATAATAAATGTATAGATTCACATATGATTACAACCACATTGGCAATGAATCTTTGCACAATGGGAGTAGAATGATAGAGCTATGGAGTAAGCTCTTCAATCTCTACAAAATGACATGAAGTGGTCACGTACAAGGCTTGCTAATCGCCTCTTCCTTCTTGCTCCTTTTATAGCTATTCTTGGAGGGAGTTTTGAATTCGAATTCGAATGGCTCCACCTAAAAGTGATCCCCAAAGTTAGGAGAGATTCCCTCAGCTCAAAAATTCGTGATTTTGGTAGTTGGAGCCACGAATTTTCTTTTACATCATGGATGAGGTAAGCCATCCTTTTACTTTTTTCTTTTTCCATTTACAAGAGATAAAATGTACTCTTTTACAAGAGGTGTTCACATGACTACTCATGTGACTTACAAATGAGGATAATATCAAGCATATCAAGCATGTAGGCTTGGGCAAAATGCACCAACAGCTCCCCCTCAAGCCTAACATGCTTGGCCTCCAAATAAGTCTTCAATTGTCCTTGATTTCCTGCAAACCAATCATCAACTTGAATCTACTTAATTTCGTACCATCAAGAGCTTTCGTCAACATGTCTGCACATTGCATATCTGTAGAGACGTAGGATAGTTGAATATCCTTGCTCATTAGCTTCTCCCTTACATAATGGTAGTGGACTTCAATATGCTTGGTTCTAGCATGGTATACCGGATTAGCTGCTAGATGTAGTGAGCTTGTGTTGTCACCAAAAATGTGAGGTGTTGAAGAATGAAGTCCAAGATCTGTGTACAAAGATTTTAACCACATGATTTCTTGAGTTGCATTAGCCAAACCTCTATATTCAGCTTCAGTAGAAGATAATGCCACGGTTGGTTGCTTCTTCGATGACCAAGAAATGATTTTTGAACCTGCAAATGATATATACCCTGATGTGCTTCTTCTATCATCTTTAGATCCGGCCCAATCTGCATCTGAGTAGACCTTTAGCTCAATATCTGAAGTATATGAATAGAACAAACCTTCATTCATGGTCCCCTTTAGGTACTTGAGGACTCGCTTGGCCGCTTCCATATGTGGTCTTCTCGGCTTATGCATAAACTGACTCAATATGCTAACACTATAGCATATATCCACCCTTGTGAGTGTTGCATAGTTCAAACTTCCAACCAAGCTTTGATAGCTTGTGATGTCTTCAATTGGCTCTCCTTCATAAGCACTAAGCTTATGATTTTGCTCCATAGGTGTACCTGCACACTTTGTATTTTCCATCTTGAACTTGACGAGCATGTCATGGACATACTTCCTTTGTGTGATGTATATACCTGAATCTGTGTAGATCAACTCCAATCCAAGAAAATAAGTGAGTGGTCCGAGGTCACTTATTTTGAACTCCTCCTTCATTTGACTCTTTACCTGTTTGATTCCTTCAAGATCATTGCCTGTGATAATAATATCATCAACATACACACATAAATAGATCACTTCAGATCCATTCCTCTTTATGAACAAAGAGGTATCCGCCTTGCTAGCTTTGAATCCTTGGTCCTGCAAATAAGTAACCAATCTGAAATTCCAAGCTCTTGGAGCTTGCTTCAATCCATACAAAGCTTTCTTTAGTTTGCATACATAGTTAGGATGATGTGCATCCTCATATCCAGGAGGTTGTGCCATATACACTTCCTCAGAAATCCATCCATTCAAGAAAGCATTCTTTACATCAAGTTGATAAAGATTCCAATTTCTAGATGCAGCAAGACTAATGAGAACCCTAATTGTAGGCATTTTTGCAACAGGAGAGAAAGTCTCCTCATAATCAATACCATGGGTTTGAGCAAACCCTTTAGCAACTAACCTTGCTTTGTGTCTATTTATACTTCCATCTGGATTCCTCTTGATTTTGTATATCCATCGAGATCCGATTATCTTCATAGATGGCTTGTTAGGTACAAGCTCCCAAGTGTCATTCTCCTTCAAGGCTTCCATTTCTTCATCCATTGCATCTCTCCAAGCTTTCTTGCTTTGTGCTTCTTCGAATGTGGTAGGTTCTTCATTGGTTGAATCCTTTGCAATGTAGATTGAGTGCTTGGTGACCAAAGAAGTATCATAACCAAACCTCTCTGGTTTCTTCTTCTCCCTCGAAGACCTTCTAAGTGGTTGATGTGAGCTCTCGGGTCCATATGTAGCATCCTGCATCTTTGCTTTACCTTTGTTCTTCCATAGCTTTAGTCTTTCCAAGTCTTCTAGGTCAATCTCCGAATCACTTTCTTCAATCTGCTTTGGCTCCTTTGGTTGAAGTGATGGAAAATCTTCATCCAAGTCATATGGTAGCTTCACTTTCCTGTCATCATCAAACCATGATTTGTTTTCATCAAAAATTACATCTCTACTCACAGAAAATCCTTTATTGGTTGGATTGTACAATCTATATCCTTTTTGGTTTTGATCATAACCAATGAATACACACTTCTCTGCCTTGGGATCCAATTTCCCTCTTACTTGAGAAGGAATGTGAGCATAGGCTAAGCATCCAAAGATTTTACAATGCTCTAGACTAGGTCTTCTTCCATTCCACACTTCATATGGAGTGGTTCCATCTAGTGACTTAGATGGAAGTCTATTTATGAGATATGTGGCTGTCGACACAGCCTCTGCCCATAGGTAGTTCGGCAATCCCTTTTCGTTGAGCATGGACCTTGCAGCTTCGACGATAGCTCTATTCCTCCTCTCTGCTACACCATTGAGTTCAGGTGTATACCTTGTAGTGACTTCCCTTTTAATGCCTCTTTCATGCAAGAAGGCATCAAATTCAGAAGAGAAGTATTCTCCTCCACCATCTGATCTGAGTCTTTTCAAAGTCCTACCTGTTTGATTTTCAACAAGAGCAATATACTTCTTAAAGCAATTAAACACTTCATCCTTGTGCTTCATGAAAAACAGAATGGTCCACCTGCTACAATCATCTATGAAAGACACATAATATCTTGAGCCTGATATAGATGGCTCCTTACTTGGACCCCACACATCCGTGTGCACTAGATCCAAAGGATTTTGATACATATATCCTTTCTTATTGAAAGGTTGTCTATGAGCCTTGCCGAGTTGACAAGCTTCACACTTATAAATCATGTGTTGCCTTGTGATATTAGGCAAACCAAGTACACTTTGGTCCCTGCAAATCTGTTTGAGTGTCCTCTCACCAATGTGAGCAAGCCTTTTGTGCCATATCTCCAACTCTGTTAGAGTTTGAGATCCATAGCTAAACAAAGCTATGTTCTTTGTATCTTCCACTTCAAAGTGAAAAGCCTTCCTGTCTTTTCTCCTTTGGCAATCCTTCGAAAGCCTTGCCTTGGGTCTTCAACATATGCTCCAAATCGATTGAATCTAACCTGCAATCCTTTTTCAACAATCTGTCCAACACTTATTAAATTTTTGGTAATTGTAGGGACATACAAGACTTTGCTTAAGAGGTTCATATTCCCATCTGATGTCTTCACATTACCTATCTTCTCCACTGAGTGCTTTGTGTCATCTCCTGTCTGCACTTCATGCTTGTTATGAGGATCTTCCAAATCAGAAAGTAAAGCCACATTTCCTGCTACATGGTTCGAGCATCCCGAATCAATGTAAAATATGTGATCATCATCCTTACCCTTCTTCGTTGATAGATTCATAATCAATAATGAATCTTCTTGACTTTGGTCCTCTGCATAGTTATTGTAATCTCTTCTTCCTCTATGGCCACTTTGATAGTTGTTGTTGTTGTTGTAATTGTTGTTGTAGTAGTTGTTGTTGTAGCCTCCATTGTACCTGCCTCTATTTGATCCATAGCCACCTCTATTGAATCCTCTTCCTCTTGAGTTCCTCGGGTTCCTGAAACATTCTTCAGTAGTATGGTTAGATAAGCCACATATGTTGCAAGGTTGAGATGATTGGAATCTCCCCCTGCCTTGCTTTCCACTTCTGCCTCTTCCTCTAGCTCTTCCTCTACCTGCAAAGTTTGCTTGGAAAGAGCTTCCTTCATCTTCATTCTTTCTATTCTTTGACTTGTCCTTGACCTTAGCTTTATCAGAATATAAGGCAGAAGTTTGATTACCTCTTGAGGACTCACCACCTTTGCTAATCTTTGCTTCATGAGTGAAGAGTTGGCCCATGAGTGTGTTGAGGTCGGGTACATGCATATCCATGTATAAATCCATGGCTGTTGTGAATGACTCCCACTTGTCGTCTGCTTTGATTCCATTCATGATTTGTCTTATGATTTGCTCCTCTTTAATTACCTCTCCAATGCTTCCAAGTTGGTCGGAAATCTCCTTCATCTTTGTGACATAATCAGTCACATTTTGCTTCGGGCTTTTCTTCATTGTTGTGAACTCCATCCACAATTGGTTCTTCCTTGCTCGAGTGTTGGAAGAGAAGAAAGAAGCAAGTGCATTCCAGGTTTCTCTTGATGTCTTGCATCCCTTGACATGAGGTAAAAGAAAATCAGAGATTGAGTTTAGAATATAAGACCTTGCAAGTGCATCCTTCGAACACCAATTCGAAAGTCCTTCCACTTCTTCATGTGATGGTTGCCCTTTGTTCCTCATGGTTGGCATTGCTTCATCTCCGGATATGAATCCATATAGATTCCTTCCTTGAAGGTAAGCCTCCATCCTTAGAGACCATGCCGGGTAGTTGTTTCGATCCAATTTGTCAATTGTTGATGGAAATCCATCTCCCATGTTGCTTGACTATGCTCTGATACCACTGTGAAGAGAGATGGTGGATGCAATCCAAAGATGAGTAGGTGCCGCTACAACCAGCTTCACACCAGCCAACTGAGACTTCAGAGTTGATTAGTAGACCCTTTGAGCTTCCTAAATCCACCAAAATATCAGCCAAGTACTTTGGAACATGTATCCCAAAAGTTTAAGTCAAGACCGACAAGTTGCGAAATGACTAGCTCCCAAAACTTGCTATTTTTGGACATACACCTGCTGGAAAAAATGAACAGTGCTCTCAACCTGGAAGGAATTAGAAAAATTCCTTTTGGGCATAGCAAATAGAATTAGCAAGCTTCCTATTCCAAGTTAAAACACTTCAAATGATGGACTGAGCACTGAGAACAAGTTTCATCAAGTTCTGGAACATTCCCACAATTCTCGGGGCTCTGTAGAGATAGACCAGTAAGCAGTAAAATGCAGATATCTCCAAAAGTATAAATCCAATGACCTTGAAAATTTATAGGTAGAAACTAGACAGTGAGAGCTATCCAACGCACTTTAAAACACTGAAAAAGGTTCAGTAAAACTCGAGATATGACCTTCTGAAGTTACTGCTCTGAGTGAGTATAGCAGAGAACAAAACAGAGAGGTAGATGATAATAAATGTATAGATTCACATATGATTACAACCACATTGGCAATGAATCTTTGCACAATGGGAGTAGAATGATAGAGCTATGGAGTAAGCTCTTCAATCTCTACAAAATGACATGAAGTGGTCACGTACAAGGCTTGCTAATCGCCTCTTCCTTCTTGCTCCTTTTATAGCTATTCTTGGAGGGAGTTTTGAATTCGAATTCGAATGGCTCCACCTAAAAGTGATCCCCAAAGTTAGGAGAGATTCCCTCAGCTCAAAAATTCGTGATTTTGGTAGTTGGAGCCACGAATTTTCTTTTACATCATGGATGAGGTAAGCCATCCTTTTACTTTTTTCTTTTTCCATTTACAAGAGATAAAATGTACTCTTTTACAAGAGGTGTTCACATGACTACTCATGTGACTTACAAATGAGGATAATATCAAGCATATCAAGCATGTAGGCTTGGGCAAAATGCACCAACAGCTCCCCCTCAAGCCTAACATGCTTGGCCTCCAAATAAGTCTTCAATTGTCCTTGATTTCCTGCAAACCAATCATCAACTTGAATCTACTTAATTTCGTACCATCAAGAGCTTTCGTCAACATGTCTGCACATTGCATATCTGTAGAGACGTAGGATAGTTGAATATCCTTGCTCATTAGCTTCTCCCTTACATAATGGTAGTGGACTTCAATATGCTTGGTTCTAGCATGGTATACCGGATTAGCTGCTAGATGTAGTGAGCTTGTGTTGTCACCAAAAATGTGAGGTGTTGAAGAATGAAGTCCAAGATCTGTGTACAAAGATTTTAACCACATGATTTCTTGAGTTGCATTAGCCAAACCTCTATATTCAGCTTCAGTAGAAGATAATGCCACGGTTGGTTGCTTCTTCGATGACCAAGAAATGATTTTTGAACCTGCAAATGATATATACCCTGATGTGCTTCTTCTATCATCTTTAGATCCGGCCCAATCTGCATCTGAGTAGACCTTTAGCTCAATATCTGAAGTATATGAATAGAACAAACCTTCATTCATGGTCCCCTTTAGGTACTTGAGGACTCGCTTGGCCGCTTCCATATGTGGTCTTCTCGGCTTATGCATAAACTGACTCAATATGCTAACACTATAGCATATATCCACCCTTGTGAGTGTTGCATAGTTCAAACTTCCAACCAAGCTTTGATAGCTTGTGATGTCTTCAATTGGCTCTCCTTCATAAGCACTAAGCTTATGATTTTGCTCCATAGGTGTACCTGCACACTTTGTATTTTCCATCTTGAACTTGACGAGCATGTCATGGACATACTTCCTTTGTGTGATGTATATACCTGAATCTGTGTAGATCAACTCCAATCCAAGAAAATAAGTGAGTGGTCCGAGGTCACTTATTTTGAACTCCTCCTTCATTTGACTCTTTACCTGTTTGATTCCTTCAAGATCATTGCCTGTGATAATAATATCATCAACATACACACATAAATAGATCACTTCAGATCCATTCCTCTTTATGAACAAAGAGGTATCCGCCTTGCTAGCTTTGAATCCTTGGTCCTGCAAATAAGTAACCAATCTGAAATTCCAAGCTCTTGGAGCTTGCTTCAATCCATACAAAGCTTTCTTTAGTTTGCATACATAGTTAGGATGATGTGCATCCTCATATCCAGGAGGTTGTGCCATATACACTTCCTCAGAAATCCATCCATTCAAGAAAGCATTCTTTACATCAAGTTGATAAAGATTCCAATTTCTAGATGCAGCAAGACTAATGAGAACCCTAATTGTAGGCATTTTTGCAACAGGAGAGAAAGTCTCCTCATAATCAATACCATGGGTTTGAGCAAACCCTTTAGCAACTAACCTTGCTTTGTGTCTATTTATACTTCCATCTGGATTCCTCTTGATTTTGTATATCCATCGAGATCCGATTATCTTCATAGATGGCTTGTTAGGTACAAGCTCCCAAGTGTCATTCTCCTTCAAGGCTTCCATTTCTTCATCCATTGCATCTCTCCAAGCTTTCTTGCTTTGTGCTTCTTCGAATGTGGTAGGTTCTTCATTGGTTGAATCCTTTGCAATGTAGATTGAGTGCTTGGTGACCAAAGAAGTATCATAACCAAACCTCTCTGGTTTCTTCTTCTCCCTCGAAGACCTTCTAAGTGGTTGATGTGAGCTCTCGGGTCCATATGTAGCATCCTGCATCTTTGCTTTACCTTTGTTCTTCCATAGCTTTAGTCTTTCCAAGTCTTCTAGGTCAATCTCCGAATCACTTTCTTCAATCTGCTTTGGCTCCTTTGGTTGAAGTGATGGAAAATCTTCATCCAAGTCATATGGCAGCTTCACTTTCCTGTCATCATCAAACCATGATTTGTTTTCATCAAAAATTACATCTCTACTCACAGAAAATCCTTTATTGGTTGGATTGTACAATCTATATCCTTTTTGGTTTTGATCATAACCAATGAATACACACTTCTCTGCCTTGGGATCCAATTTCCCTCTTACTTGAGAAGGAATGTGAGCATAGGCTAAGCATCCAAAGATTTTACAATGCTCTAGACTAGGTCTTCTTCCATTCCACACTTCATATGGAGTGGTTCCATCTAGTGACTTAGATGGAAGTCTATTTATGAGATATGTGGCTGTCGACACAGCCTCTGCCCATAGGTAGTTCGGCAATCCCTTTTCGTTGAGCATGGACCTTGCAGCTTCGACGATAGCTCTATTCCTCCTCTCTGCTACACCATTGAGTTCAGGTGTATACCTTGTAGTGACTTCCCTTTTAATGCCTCTTTCATGCAAGAAGGCATCAAATTCAGAAGAGAAGTATTCTCCTCCACCATCTGATCTGAGTCTTTTCAAAGTCCTACCTGTTTGATTTTCAACAAGAGCAATATACTTCTTAAAGCAATTAAACACTTCATCCTTGTGCTTCATGAAAAACAAAATGGTCCACCTGCTACAATCATCTATGAAAGACACATAATATCTTGAGCCTGATATAGATGGCTCCTTACTTGGACCCCACACATCCGTGTGCACTAGATCCAAAGGATTTTGATACATATATCCTTTCTTATTGAAAGGTTGTCTATGAGCCTTGCCGAGTTGACAAGCTTCACACTTATAAATCATGTGTTGCCTTGTGATATTAGGCAAACCAAGTACACTTTGGTCCCTGCAAATCTGTTTGAGTGTCCTCTCACCAATGTGAGCAAGCCTTTTGTGCCATATCTCCAACTCTGTTAGAGTTTGAGATCCATAGCTAAACAAAGCTATGTTCTTTGTATCTTCCACTTCAAAAGTGAAAAGCCTTCCTGTCTTTTCTCCTTTGGCAATCCTTCGAAAGCCTTGCCTTGGGTCTTCAACATATGCTCCAAATCGATTGAATCTAACCTGCAATCCTTTTTCAACAATCTGTCCAACACTTATTAAATTTTTGGTAATTGTAGGGACATACAAGACTTTGCTTAAGAGGTTCATATTCCCATCTGATGTCTTCACATTACCTATCTTCTCCACTGAGTGCTTTGTGTCATCTCCTGTCTGCACTTCATGCTTGTTATGAGGATCTTCCAAATCAGAAAGTAAAGCCACATTTCCTGCTACATGGTTCGAGCATCCCGAATCAATGTAAAATATGTGATCATCATCCTTACCCTTCTTCGTTGATAGATTCATAATCAATAATGAATCTTCTTGACTTTGGTCCTCTGCATAGTTATTGTAATCTCTTCTTCCTCTATGGCCACTTTGATAGTTGTTGTTGTTGTTGTAATTGTTGTTGTAGTAGTTGTTGTTGTAGCCTCCATTGTACCTGCCTCTATTTGATCCATAGCCACCTCTATTGAATCCTCTTCCTCTTGAGTTCCTCGGGTTCCTGAAACATTCTTCAGTAGTATGGTTAGATAAGCCACATATGTTGCAAGGTTGAGATGATTGGAATCTCCCCCTGCCTTGCTTTCCACTTCTGCCTCTTCCTCTAGCTCTTCCTCTACCTGCAAAGTTTGCTTGGAAAGAGCTTCCTTCATCTTCATTCTTTCTATTCTTTGACTTGTCCTTGACCTTAGCTTTATCAGAATATAAGGCAGAAGTTTGATTACCTCTTGAGGACTCACCACCTTTGCTAATCTTTGCTTCATGAGTGAAGAGTTGGCCCATGAGTGTGTTGAGGTCGGGTACATGCATATCCATGTATAAATCCATGGCTGTTGTGAATGACTCCCACTTGTCGTCTGCTTTGATTCCATTCATGATTTGTCTTATGATTTGCTCCTCTTTAATTACCTCTCCAATGCTTCCAAGTTGGTCGGAAATCTCCTTCATCTTTGTGACATAATCAGTCACATTTTGCTTCGGGCTTTTCTTCATTGTTGTGAACTCCATCCACAATTGGTTCTTCCTTGCTCGAGTGTTGGAAGAGAAGAAAGAAGCAAGTGCATTCCAGGTTTCTCTTGATGTCTTGCATCCCTTGACATGAGGTAAAAGAAAATCAGAGATTGAGTTTAGAATATAAGACCTTGCAAGTGCATCCTTCGAACACCAATTCGAAAGTCCTTCCACTTCTTCATGTGATGGTTGCCCTTTGTTCCTCATGGTTGGCATTGCTTCATCTCCGGATATGAATCCATATAGATTCCTTCCTTGAAGGTAAGCCTCCATCCTTAGAGACCATGCCGGGTAGTTGTTTCGATCCAATTTGTCAATTGTTGATGGAAATCCATCTCCCATGTTGCTTGACTATGCTCTGATACCACTGTGAAGAGAGATGGTGGATGCAATCCAAAGATGAGTAGGTGCCGCTACAACCAGCTTCACACCAGCCAACTGAGACTTCAGAGTTGATTAGTAGACCCTTTGAGCTTCCTAAATCCACCAAAATATCAGCCAAGTACTTTGGAACATGTATCCTAAAAGTTTAAGTCAAGACCGACAAGTTGCGAAATGACTAGCTCCCAAAACTTGCTATTTTTGGACATACACCTGCTGGAAAAAATGAACAGTGCTCTCAACCTGGAAGGAATTAGAAAAATTTCTTTTGGGCATAGCAAATAGACTTAGCAAGCTTCCTATTCCAAGTTAAAACACTTCAAATGATGGACTGAGCACTGAGAACAAGTTTCATCAAGTTCTGGAACATTCCCACAATTCTCGGGGCTCTGCAGAGATAGACCAGTAAGCAGTAAAATGCAGATATCTCCAAAAGTATAACTCCAATGACCTTGAAAATTTATAGGTAGAAACTAGACAGTGAGAGCAATCCAACGCACTTTAAAACACTGAAAAAGGTTCAGTAAAACTCGAGATATGACCTTCTGAAGTTACTGCTCTGAGTGAGTATAGCAGAGAACAAAACAGAGAGGTAGATGATAATAAATGTATAGATTCACATATGATTACAACCACATTGGCAATGAATCTTTGCACAATGGGAGTAGAATGATAGAGCTATGGAGTAAGCTCTTCAATCTCTACAAAATGACATGAAGTGGTCACGTACAAGGCTTGCTAATCGCCTCTTCCTTCTTGCTCCTTTTATAGCTATTCTTGGAGGGAGTTTTGAATTCGAATTCGAATGGCTCCACCTAAAAGTGATCCCCAAAGTTAGGAGAGATTCCCTCAGCTCAAAAATTCGTGATTTTGGTAGTTGGAGCCACGAATTTGCTTTTACATCATGGATAAGGTAAGCCATCCTTTTACTTTTTTCTTTTTCCATTTACAAGAGATAAAATGTACTCTTTTACAAGAGGTGTTCACATGACTACTCATGTGACTTACAAATGAGGATAATATCAAGCATATCAAGCATGTAGGCTTGGGCAAAATGCACCAACAGGTGGAAGTAAGGCCCCCCCAATTAAAATTTTGGGTTTTAATCTAAAGTCACTACAGGACAAAACAGTGAGTCGTTGGCTGCCACTTGTAAAGACAATCTTGGGACATCAAAGTGAGCACCAAGATACTATTGCAGTTAGGAGCGTACGTGATCGACACACTCAAATCAAGGCAAGGACTATTCTTGGACCAATTCTAGAGTAAGCAAAAGAAGCATAGTCTAAGTGAAGCAAGAGAGAGAAGTGCAAGAGTCACCAGTGTGCGACGGAGAGAAGTGGAAGTGAAGGAGTGCATGGAGAGTGACTAAGGGATTGTGCAGAGAGTGCTAAGCTAGTCCCCCAAGGATCTCAAGGTCTCTTTGCAGTGTGCGCGTGCCGACAGAAGGTATTCATTCCTCCCCCTTAGTGGAAGCTTGGTGCAAGGTGTGCACAAGGATAAGCTTGAAGCAGGTGGAGGTCTGGTGCAAAGGAGGCCGGCGACAAGAAGACTTTGGGATATTTGGTATTTTGTAATTGAGCACTCTGTGGGATTGTGCACAGAGGTATTGGCTTGTATTGTGCTTCAAACATTGTAATTGTCTTATTGTAATCAATCGGCAGAGGCTTCCAAGGTGTATTTTCTCTTCTTGTCTCTTCCCTTTTCTCCTACAAACCCTCAAACTCCTTCTTGTCCAAGAAACCCCCCAACAAAATTTCGCACGCACCGTGGGACATCCAAGGAGATTTGAGCTTAGGAGAAACCAAATGCAAAGTATAGCAGAGGTCACGTGTCTACAGTGCTACTTCATCAAACAAAAGGTAAATATTCTTATCAAGTGTCTCATATTAAGTGGGCTATGAGCTGCTCATGACCGCAACCCGGTCCCAAACATTGAGGGTCACCTGCAAGCAGACAAGAAGGTTGTTAGAAGGTCCTCCAATCCACTATCTTCAACCTCATCAGTAAAGAGCATGGCGGGTCAGGTAGACTTGGAAACTTTACTCTCTAGGGTTAAGGCATGCCAATGTGTTGCATGACTGTGGAAAGGACAGAATGTGGGTAAAGCAGGAGGGAAAAGCGTTGCAGCAGATAATTTTAGAAGAAGGACCAGACAATCAGAGAAATACTAGCATGATGCAGACAATTGGTATTTGTATGGAAGAAGAAGTAGTGGACAACCCAGAAGCAGATCTATTTGAAGGAGCAGATTTATATGAAGAAGAAAACATGTTGGCTTGGCTCCATGCAGAAGACCCATCTTCCTGCTATGGAATTTTTCCAAACTCAAGTAGAGAGGAAGCATTTGAAGAATCAAAGGATATCATTCAGGTTGTTGATTCGAGTAAAATAGTCTCAGTCAAAGACCATAGCAAAGAGAAGAAAAGCAAAGCCCTTAAGTGTAGCAGTGATGAAGCTACTCCAATTCATATGTCAATGGCCACTTTTTTATGGCTACTGGTATGGATAGCATCTGTTGTGTCAATTTTT
Source organism: Ceratopteris richardii (assembly GCA_020310875.1). Classification (NCBI taxonomy): domain Eukaryota; kingdom Viridiplantae; phylum Streptophyta; class Polypodiopsida; order Polypodiales; family Pteridaceae; genus Ceratopteris; species Ceratopteris richardii. The sequence continues at coordinate 51,345,361 of CM035426.1, read as the reverse complement.
ATGATAGTAAGTGCAAGGATTTAGAATGATGTGGATGGAGTACCTGCAAGTCTTTGGAAACAAAAGATGCAGTATGGAGGAGATAATATTGTACTGAAGGATTTAAGGTGGGTCTATCAAAGAGTCAGCATGCCCAAAAAGAAGATAAAATCAATGAAGTGTAGTACAATTGCAGATCATGGAGGAGTTTCTCGGGGTCAACATATAAAGATCATGGCTAAAGGCCTATCATCAAGCCAACTGAAGAATTATGGATCACCTGGAACCTGCAAAATTTGTCCAGGTTGTACATAGTCTTTTCTTGTCATTTTTACTTAAGTTTTAGTAGTTTTCTTTATCCATTTCATGCTAGTTTCTTGATTTTTTAGCAAATTTAGCAGCCATTTCATCAACTTTGCAAAGGTACAAGTTTTGGAATTTTTAGGATTTTTTTCAAAATTTTTCAACCATTTTTTAGAATTTTTTCTAGCATTTTTCTCCTTTTTCATGTGTCTTTTTCTTGCCAAATTTGAGGAATAAAGGAATCTCTCTGTGGTTTTGAGTGAAGAAACTGGCCTAACACTCTAGAAAATTTTTTCAAAATTTTTTGAAGATTTTTTGGATTTTTTTTGTAATTTTTTTGGATTTTTTATGTATTTTTCTTTGGTTTTATGAATAATTGAAAAAAAGGGGGCCCCAAGGCGTTTTCTTTTTTTGCAAAAAAAAAAAAGAAATCCCCCCCCCCCCCCCGCCCCCCTCCCCACCCCCCCCCCACCGACCACCACCAACCAACCCTCCCCCCCCCTCCCCACCCCGTCCCCCCTAGGGCGTTTTCTTTTTTTTGCAAAGGGGCTCCCAGGGCGTTTTCTTTTTTCTGCAAACACACCCCCCCCACCGACCACCACCGACCAACCCCCCCCCCCCTTCCACCCCCCCCCCCTTGCCCCCCCCCCCCAAATTTATTGTTTTATTTTTTTTTCTTATTTTTTATTTTATTATTTTTATTTTATTTTATTTATTTTATTATTTATTTTATATCTTTTTCTTTTTATTTTTATTTGTATAGGCGTTCAAAAAAAAGGATATATATTTTTATTTTTTTAATTTTTATGGCTCAAATTTTTTGGCTCTGGATCATGCCTCGGTTGGCTGTTTTTTACAAAAATGGAGTCATTTTCATGTTTTTTGGCACCTCTGAGCTCAGTGTTTGGCTTTATTTTTCCAAATTTCAACTTTTTCTCTGACTTTTGGTCAAAACGCACATGTTTTGAGCACATTAATCACATGTTTCTATTTCCCCACATTGTCCACATGGTCTATTCTCACCTTGTCTTACCTTATGTTTCATAATCTCCCACATGCACCCTCTGTAGCTCTACTGTTTGAACATTTTAACCCTCTCCACACCCCATCATCCTACCCCATGGCCTACCTTTCCCAATCTGCCCAGCCACAACCTTAACCCTCCCTATCCCTTCCATCTCCGCACCCTCAGCCCTCCCTTCCCATTCCTTTCTACCCTCCCATTGCCCCCCTTTTTGCTTTTCCATGGCAAAATCCAATTTTTGGTTCTTCTCTGGTGCTTGCTCTATCCTGCTTTTGGTGGCATTGGTTGCTGCTCAGATGTACTCTTCAAGTTTTTGCAGCTCCATTATCCTAGTGTCCTATATGTTCAGAGTTTTGGCTGTAGCTCTCCGAGACGGAGAGCACATTAGGTGGTGGGCAACTATTGAGCCCATAAAAGTCATGTTGGTCAAAGTCAACTGCAGTCAAAGTCAAAAGGTCAAAGTCAATTGGTCAAAGTCAAAAGGTCAAAGTCAATGGTCAAAGTCAACAAGATCAAGGTCAAAGTCAACAGGTGCAAAGTCAAAGTGCTAGAGTGCAATTGTCAAAGTGCACAGGTAGTGCACAATTAATTGACCACAAAGGGTAAATTGGAGAAAGTGGGTTGCAGGTTGCAGAGGTATTTTCTCTAATTTCCCTAAGGTTCAAAGTGTTCTTAAAGTATTTTGGAAGGTTCAGGTGAACCCTCTCTTATGTGCAAAAGTGAAGACTTAAAAGGAAATGTGAAGGTATGTGAAGCGGCAGCATACGCACAGGTGGAAGTATGGCCCCCCCAATTAAAATTTTGGGTTTTAATCTAAAGTCACTACAGGACAAAACAGTGAGTCGTTGGCTGCCACTTGTAAAGACAATCTTGGGACATCAAAGTGAGCACCAAGATACTATTGCAGTTAGGAGCGTACGTGATCTTGGACCAATTCTAGAGTAAGCAAAAGAAGCATAGTCTAAGTGAAGCAAGAGAGAGAAGTGCAAGAGTCACCTGTGTGCGACGCAGAGAAGTGGAAGTGAAGGAGTGCATGGAGAGTGACTAAGGGATTGTGCAGAGAGTGTTAAGCTAGTCCCCCAAGGATCTCAAGGTCTCTTTGCAATGTGCACGTGCCGACAGAAGGTATTCATTCCTCCCTCTTAGTGGAAGCTTGGTGCAAGGCGTGCACAAGGATAAGCTTGAAGCAAGTGGAGGTCTGGTGCAGAGGAGGCCGGCGGCAAGAAGACTTTGGGATATTTGGTATTTTGTAATTGAGCACTCTGTGGGATTGTGCACAGAGGTATTGGCTTGTATTGTGCTTCAAACATTGTAATTGTCTTACTGTAATCAATCGGCAGAGGCTTCCAAGGTGTATTTTCTCTTCTTGTCTCTTCCCTTTTCTCCTACAAACCCTCAAACTCCTTCTTGTCCAAGAAACCCCCCAACACTCTCTCTAGCTACCTTGCTTCATGCTTCCTTGGTGCATTAATCCTCCTTGACTGCCAACACCCCCTCTCTCCTATTTGTCCTCCCTGACAGACCCTTATTATGGTTGGTGTTTTGTGTAATGCTAGATGACCTGAGCTGCTAGTTCATGCTTCTTGAGTCAAAGTCCATGCGTTAAGTTGCTCCTTAAGAGATCCCTATCAATTGGGCCTAGAACCTCCAGATGTGGCATATGCAACTGGTATGCATAGAGAGCTTGTTCCACCACAAAAAGATGTAATAGGTGTGTGAGTTGTGCAAGGAATATCTTAGAGTGGTACTCCCAAAAGCCCGTGGAGAACATTTCTTGAAAATTTTGCTTGTAACATGTGGGAAAGTGCTTGATGCATGCATTCTAAGCATATATAGTGTTTATCGAAGGTATTTTTCTCATATCATAAACCAAGTCATAGTTACCTTCATTAAAACCTAGTGCCGAGTTATACGAAGCCTTGACATTGTAGAATGTTTTAAAGATGACAGTCATGAGCTTGAAAATTTTCATACACATCTTTACAACTACATCAGGTATGTTCTTCAACTAGGGGATCAAATGGCAAATAGTCGATACCCTGTAAGCCACTGTGGGAGGCCCCCGAGGTGGTGCAAAATATGGGTAATTCAACCAGTTTGAGCATCCAAGGTTATTTTTGAACTTTATGGAAAATGGAGGGCATGGGCATCTATGAGCTACTAGAGTGTAACATGGATTATATTTTATGTGCAAAGGCACAAGCGACCAAGTTCACATCATTTTTGGATAGGTTTCTAGCAGACGTGCTCGCCAATTGGGTTGGAAAATTGTGCCCTATTTAGTCCACTTTGAGAGATGATTTGGTTGGAACTTGGTGGCAAATGTTAGCTCTTCTCCTACCACTATCTTTACTTCTACATTATAATCGGCCAAAAGCATGAAATAAGGCATATATTGTAGTTTTGAAGTTGCGATCAAGCATATGTGGGATAGGTTTTGAAAGTATTCTAACTTGAGCACGATTTCTTCAAGATGTGACATCGATTGAATCTGAATTGTCACACGGTCATTGTCAGTATGTCCAATTTCTTTGACTTGTTTAAGCCACTGAGGGATGGGTGCTTCATATGTCTCTTGACCTTCCTTAGTGACACGACTGCTTAGGACTAGTGGAGACTCATAGGCATCTTTGAATGTTTCATCTACTGGAATTTCCATGAGCTCTTTGGGTTCATGCACCTCTTGTAGAGATGGTGTCCATTCATATTGTAATAGATTGGTTTGAAACTCTTCTATCTATTTTTGCAATGCTTCAATCTCATGTGGAGTGACACTAGTTGGGATTGCCTCTGACACTTGTGTGTTGGTAGATGGTTGTTGACTATGTAAGTGGTTAAGCTCTTCCTTTATCTGATCATAGGATTCAAGGAAACTAGCACATTCTTCTAAGAGAATGCGAATTTTCTTTGATGGGATATCCTTGAATCGAGAGGGACTAAGTTGCATGTCCGATATACTTTCTATAGCTGCCTCCAAATTGTCTTGATTTTTCTACTAGAGATGCTTATTTTCCTCCATTGCTGCTACCATATGTCTCCTCAGAAGGGCCACGTTTCTTTGAAGCTTGGAATTTCTCTCCATATCCTCATGCAACATGATTTGCATATTCTTGATGGTCTCCTGATCATCATTTTGCATCTTGGAGTCAAGTTCATGGTGGGCTTGTTGTAGAGTGTCATACTGGTTTTGCAATTCCCTATTGCTAGCCTCTAACTCAGTCATGCGTTCATGTAAGGGTGTAGTCTCAACATTAATCTTTGCATTTCTTACTTCTAAATTTCGGTATTCATGTCCTAATAATTGATACATTGAATCATACATTGTATTTAAAATATTTACATTTGTGGATGCTATATTTACAATTGAAAATGCGAAGGGATGGGAATGAGCAGGTGGAAAAAGAAAGAATGGAACGACAAGAACAAAGGGTTGAACTCATGAAAGAGTTAGAGATGTGGAACGTCAAATCCAACCAACCAAAGGAAACAATTGTGGAGCCCATAGAGGAAAGGCCAATCATAGAAGAAAAGAAACTATCTCTAATCAAGGATCAAGGGATAAATGAACAAGGGCAAGAGGAATTGAGCAAAAGATGTTAAGGATTTATTAAAAAATTATTGATTGAAAGAGAATATCGAATGAGATACATAAGAAAAATTCATGGGACATATGAAGACAAAATAGTTTAGTTTGCAATGGAACAAGGAATTAACCCTTCAAAGCACCATCAAATAGCATATGGTTTAGGCATACCATTCTGCATGATCTTAGAAAGTATAAAGAATTGGTCCTTCGATGGTGAACTCAACTCCATATCCCCTACATCCACAATGGTCACCACACCATCTACAATAGCTTGAAAACAGACTTTGGCAACATTAGTGGCAGTGGGCATCTCTTTGTTGGTGATGAGAATTCTGGTTGTGGCATTGGTGGATGATGAACTCAAAGGAGGAGTGAAGACCATTGCAATACGATGTTGGTTCTTCGAAAAGCACAAAAGCAGTGAATTTGCATCTTCCTCGTCATCCTCATCCATGTGGGAAGAGATGGCGGAAGCAGGGAGAAGGGGAGGAACGAGGGATGAGGGAACGACAGAGGGTGCATCAGGAAGAAGGAGAGAAAAAACATGGGGTGTGTGGAAAATCTCGTTAGCTAACTATTTTACAACCTCCTGACATTCTTTGTGAATGCGAAAAAAATAAAACATAGCCCAATTCACTTGTTCTCAGGTAGCCATGTTGATAACAAAGTATATGGGTCTAGAGATACCATAATCGCATTTCTGTAGATTAATGGTTGTGATGAGAAATTGGTTCCATGGGACTCTGGAGGTGGACGACACATAATGATGTATTCATTGGAGGATTTGCAGGGAAACAGATGATTCATGGTATCCAAAGGTACTTGAGTGACCTCGATCATGTTAAAAAATAAAGAAGCAAGGTTGTATATATTTTGCAAAAAGGATTTTCTTCAAATAGAAGGGAAATAGAAAAATGAAAAATGGAAGCATTTACTTTAGCAATTAGTGGAGGCCAAAAATGAATCTATCAAAAGAGAATCAATCCAAAAAATGAAACGAACGTGAAGAGTGGCTGCTCAAAGTTGTGGAGGAGTTATGGACAAGAGCTCACAAAGTCATCATGAGATCTCGTGGTCACTTGGCTACAAAAGAGGCAAGGGATGACACTCAAGTATAGAGGAAGAAGGTGCTAAAGTCCCCTTGTAGGTAGTTCATTTGGTTTTAGTCATTTCATTTTCCACAGTCTCATAGACTATGTCCAGCCACTCACCATTTCTAGGTACCTTGATTGTGAGAGCCATATCTCTCAATTTATGTAACCATTTTTAGATTTTAAATATCCGTTCAAGATTTATCTCATCTACTTCCTTTATCTAAGAGAATTGTCTCAAATTCATCATGCTCTATGAGTTATTAAGTATTTAGTGAAGCCCAATTTAGCCTAACTGAGTGGACAGGTAGCCTGTTTTGAGGCAAAGAGTTTCCAAAACAAAACTAATCCAAATTGAGTTTTTGATAGCTCATTTGAAAGCTATTAGTATCTAGTTTGAGCAACCAAAGCCTCAAGTTCATTGTTTCTTTAATCGATACCAGTTTTCATTCTAGTGTAGGTAAAAGTCTTGATCCTGAGAAGGTCTACTACACTTTCCACTACGCATGGGAGAGGAATTCTCCAACAATTGGTATCAAAGCTCAATAATAGAGCATTGAAGATTAAAGAGGAAAAGCATTGGAACTGAATTAAAGCAAAGGAGAAGCTACAAATCAAGGGGGAGCTTCGTAAAGTCAAGACAGAGCGCCACAACATATTGAGGTAAACTTCATACTTGGAAGTTTTCAATGGTTGATTTAGGATAGCACGTTGAGAAGTTAGATAAAGATAATTTTCAATCTTGGAGGTATAGAATGACAAATTACCTTAAAGGTAAAGGTTTATGGAATCTAGTTACTGGAGATGATCCATAACTACTTGACCTTCAAGATCCCAACATTACTCTAGCACAAAGGAGACAATTTGCAGATTGGGAAGAGAGGAATCAAAGGGTGATTTTCCTCATTTTACAAGTTGTTTCTAACACTATGATTGGTCATGTGCAAAGCATAGAGACAACCAAGGAAGTTTGGGAAGCAGTGGAGAAGGTGTATGCTACCTCAACAAGGTCTCGAAAGATGCAACTCAAGAATGGGCTCAACAAAATGAAGAAAAGCTCAAACCAAAGCATTAGTGAGTATACATTGAAGATCAAGGAGCTTTGAGATCAACTAGCATCAGTTGGATGCAAGATAGAAGAGGAAGACATCATCTACACAACCCTCAATGGCTTGAGAAGTGAAGAAAAGTGGAAGCCCCTCATCACAAACATTCTTTATAGAGATCCTCTACCAACATTCGATGAGATTATACCAAATCTTGTGGCTCAAGAGGTTGCTCAACAAGGAGAAGGCAACAAAGGTGAGGACAACCATAGCCAAATGTTATATGCAAGTCAAGGTAGAGGAAGGAACTCAAGAGGAGGCTCAAGAGGAAGAGGAAAAAGCTAAAACAACACAAATTCTAGCCAACACAACTTGGAGGATAAAGACAACTCAAATGACAACACACATGGAAGAGATCGAGGAAGAGGTCGAGGTTCGTACAATTCTCATAAAGGTATAACATGTTATCATTGTGGTAAAGTAGGACAATATGAAAATGATTGTTGGCAAAAGAATGGAAGGCCAAATGGAGGAAGCCAAAGGATCCATAATAACAATGCAAGTACATCAAGTGAAGAAGACAAGCAAACCATGCTTGCAATGAAGCATGAGTACAATAGCCCGAGAAGTGATGATAAAAAATGGTTTATAGATTTAGGTTGCAACAATCATATGATGTGCCAAGGAGATTTATTCACAAATCTAAAAGCTTCAAGTGGAAAAGGATGTGTAGAGACCGGTGATGAAACTCAACACACAATTGAGCATGTTGGAGAAGGAGACAAGAAGGTATTGACTGATGTTCTTCATGTTCCTACTATTGCAAAGAATTTGATTTCAATAGGACAAATGATAGAGAAAGGATATCATGTTATCTTGAATGAAAAAAGCTACTTTATGAAGAATCCAAAAGAAGGATTCAAGGTCATTGCTCAAGGAAGGAAAGAAGGTAGGATGTTCACTTTGGACATTCAACAACCACATGGAAAGGTGATGTATATTCAGCTTGGAAACAAGAGGATTGCTGAAATTGATTTGTGGCACAAGAGGTTTGGACATATCAACATTCCCAAGCTCAAGGACATGAGCAACCATGAAGTTGTAAGAGGTCTTCCAAGATTCAATGATGCTAGACTGCATGAGTTTTGTGAAGCATCCCAACTAGGAAAGCAAACTCGACAACCATTCAAGAAGAGCAACTATGTGGCAAGGAATGTCCTCAACTTGATACACACGGATGTATGGGGACCATCACAACAACCATCGATGGCTGGTAATAGATATTTTGTCACTTTTATTGATGATCATTCAAGAAAAGTAGGATGTTTTGCCTAAAACAAAAATCAGATGTGTTCTCTATGTTCAAGAGATTTAAAGCACATGTAGAAAAGGAAACATGATGTTACATAAAGACCTTGAGGTCTAATGGAGGAGGAGAATATTTCTCCAAAGAATTTTCAGATTTTCTTTATGAAAATGGCATCAAATGACAATTTACATGTAGGTACGTGCCTTAGCAAAATGGAATTGTTGAAAGGAAAAATAGACATCTCACAGAAGATGCAAGACACATGCTCAATGAGATGAAGGTTCCACTCAACTATTGGGTGAAGCAGCTAGTACGACTGTTTATTTGATGAACAAATGCACAATAGCTACAGTGCATAATTTAACTCCCGAGGAGGTTTATTCGGGTAAGAAACCTGACCTTACACATCTCAAAGTTTCTGGATGTGTGTGTTATGTTCACATTCCTCAAGAAGTAAGGACAAAGATGGAGCCAAATTGAGAAAAATGTATTTTCATTGGATATTCATCGGAGCAAAAAGGATATAGGTGCTACAATCCAATGATAAAGGAGCTACAAGTCTCACGAGATGTGGTATTTGATGAGCTAAGACCATGGTTTGGAGACAAAGGGAAAGAGAAGATTCTTGAAGAAGATTATGAAGATGATGGAGGTGCTGTCCAAGAAGAATTTCAGCAAACAAGCACTCAAATGTCAGGTCCAAAAGCTTCTACATCACATGGAGAAAGCTCAACATGGAAGGGGAGACTAAGGAGTCATTCCTCATCACCAATATCAGGTTATGAAAGATTTGGAGATGAAAGTGTTGCCCAAAATAGTGATTCAAACGCAAGTGAATAAGAGTATGAAGAGGTCATTACACCAAAGGTAAAGTTGAATCGGTTCAAGAAGCAATATTCAAAGGAAATGAAAGGAGGTCTTCAAGAGCAAGGTATCCAATTCAAAGGCTGAGCTATGATAGTTTTATTGCAAATCATTTTGCATATATGACACAGGTGGTCAAAGACAAAGAATCATATGCATATGAAGAAGCATGTACACAAAAAGAATGGAAGCAAGCTATGCAAGAAGAGGTAAAAGCTCTCAAGGACAATCACACATGGGAGCTAGTTCCAAAGGCTGAAGGTATGAAGATTGTCCCAAATAAATGGGTGTTTAAAATAAAGAGAAATGTTGATGGTTCTCTAGCTAGGCATAAAGCTACACTAGTAGCAAAAGGATTCAAGTAGACTCACAACATCAACTATGAAGAGACTTTCAGCCCCGTTGCAAAAATGGAACAATTAGAACCTTGATTGCAGTGAGTGCAACAAGGACATGGCCATTGTACCAACTTGACATTAAAAATACTTTTCTCAATGGTGACTTCAAGAAGAGATATACATGAGTCAACCAATTGGATTTGAGGATAAAAAGTATCCAGATTTTGTTTGCAGATTGAAGAAAGCTTTGTATGGGCTGAAGCAAGCACCACATGCTTGGAACCAAAGATTGGTTGAGTACCTCACAAGGTGTGGGTATAGTCCAAGTAGTGAAGATCCTTCTCTCTACATGAAGAAAGAAGAAGGCAATCAGGTATACATATGCATATATGTTGATGAGCTCATCATAACAAGAAGTAATGTTGCAGGAATACAAGAGATAAAAAGAAAACTCGATAAGGAGTTCAAAATTTCAAATCTTGGTAAGCTGAAATATTTTTTAGGCATCGAGGTAGTCTATGGGAAAGATGGCATCTACTTGATGCAAAATAAGTACTTGCTGGATGTTCTTTTCACATTTGGAATGAGAATGCAAACCACTCTTTCAACCTATGGACACAAATGTGAAGCTATGCTCAATTGATGGAGAGAAGTTACATGATGTAACTACATACAAGAGTATTATAGGTTCGTTGATCTATGCTATGATCACAAGACCAGATTTGTGTTATATCATTGGAGTTCTTTCTCGATTTATGCAAACTCCAACAAGTGAACATTTAAACTCAACCAAATGAGTGCTAAGATATGTGACACACACAATCAATCATGCCTTGTTTTATAGATATGATGAAGAATTGCAGGTGAAGGGCATTAGTGATGCTGATTGGGCTAGTTTGAAGGAAGATAGAAGATCCACTTTAGGCTATGTATTCATGATAGGCAGCAAACCTATCACATGGAGCTCGAAGAAGCAACCTACTATTGCACTATCATCTATAGAAGTTGAATATAGAGGATTAGCCTTTGCAACTTGTGAAGCTATGTGGATTAAGAAGCTCTTGACTGATCTTGATGTGTAGGTAGAGACCATTCCAATTTATGGTGACAACATGTCAAGCATTCACTTGACAAACAATCCAATGTTTCATGCACGAAGTAAGCACATAGAAGTGCATTATCATTATGTTTGAGAAAAAGTTTTGAGCAAGGATGTGGATATAAAGTGCATTAGAACTAATGACCATGTTGCAAAAATGTTTACAAAGTCCTTAGATGCTTCTAAACTAAAGAGATTCAAGGATGAAATCAATTTGCAAGATATGGCTGAAAGTGCAAGATCACATGTGAGCTTGAGGGGGAGTGTTAAATAATAAAGAAGCAAGGTCAGATATTCTTTGCAAAAAGTAAATAGAAGGAAAATACAAAAATGAAAAATGGAAGCATTTACTTCAACAAGTAGTGGAGGCCAAAAGAGAATATATCAAAAGAGAATCAATCCAAAAATTGAAACGAACATGAAGAGTGGCTGCTCAAAGTTGAGGAGTAATGGAGAAGAGCTCAAAAAGTCATCGTGAGAGCTCGTGGTCACTTGGCTACAAAAGAGGCAAGGGAGTGTTGGAGTTAGACGTCTACGGAAGCACGCAAACAGCACAAGGAAGAAGAAGAAGCTTGGAGCACAACACACAATACTAAATGTATTACTAGAGAATGTACAAATATAAGTAGCCCATTAGGGCAATAGGCATATATATTAGCTGGGGGAAAAAAAACCTCCTAAAGAGGGAAAAAAGTGCCCCGGCGGTCCTAGTGTGTTCACACACATCACTACCTAAATATACCAACAAATACCCCCTGGGAGTGATGTGGTGAACAAGGAGCTGGCACTCATGTATAAGGAAGTGCCAAGGAAGTGCTATGTGGAAATCACTCCACAAAAGGAAGTAAGCCCAAAGCTTTGCGAAAAGCTTCAAACTTCTCCCTAGGCAGAGCCTTCATGAAAAGGTCTGCAATGTTCTCTTGCGTGGGCACATATGCCAAGCTGATCTCCCCAACAAAGAACCTCTCCCTGACATAGTGATAATGTACCTCAATGTGCTTAGTGTGAGCATCGAACACAGGGTTCCTCGCAACTGCCAATGCGCTCTGACTGTCAGTGAAGATGTTGGTGGCAGAAGTCTGACCAACACCCAAATCAGCCATAAGGCGTTTGAGCCACACACACTCAACAGTCGTTGTGAAAGCTGCCCTATACTTAGCCTCACAACTAGAAGTGGCCACAGTAGGCTCCTTCTTGCTCAACCAAGATATACATGAGCTACCAAGCATGAAGCAAAAGCCACTAGTGGACACAAAAGTGTCATAGCAACCAGCCCAATCAGAGTCAGAAAAAGCATGCAAATCTGGTAGTAGTGATCCCCTCTTGGGATAAAACAACCCAAGTAGCTGAGTACCACTCAAATAGCGAAAGATGTGCTTAACTTCCTGCCAATGCTTGACTCCAAGGCAATGCATAAACTTGCTCATCTGTGAGACAGCAAACTGAATATCTGGCCGAGTAATGCATAAGTAAATCAAGCATCCAACAACCTGCTGATAGAGAACAACATCAAATGCATCTCCAGCATCATGAAGACTCAATCGTAAACGTGTCTCCATAGGAGTGTCAATAGGCTTACAATCTTCAAGGCCAAAACACTGCAATAATGTATCAATATATTTCGTTGACACAAAGCCATTCCACCATCAACTTGCATAAACTGAATGCCCAAATAGTGATGCAAATGCCCCAAATCAGACATCTCAAATGAGGCATGCAAATCAGCCTTAAAATCAGCAATATGCTTCTCAATAGGACCAGTGAGCAGCATGTCATCAACATAGACAACAATGATCAGAAGCACATCATTGGCACGCTTAACATATAAGGTGCTTTCAGTTGGACTGTTCTCAAGATAGGCATGTATCTTCTCATACCAAGCACGTGGTGCTTGCTTTAAACCATATAATGCCTTCTTTAACCTACACACATGGTTTTCATGCCCTTTCTGCACAAAGCCACAGGGCTGAAAAACATACACTTCTTCATGCAAGTCACCATTCAGAAATGTTGTTTTAATGACCAACTGATGTACATTCCAACCATGATGAGCTGCAAGTGCATAGATGCTCCAAACAGTAGTCATACGGCATGTAGGTGCAAAGGTCTCATCAAAATCAATGCCTCTTTCCTGTGCATAACCCTTTGCAACAAGCCTAGCCTTATCCTATCAACTGTACCATCCAATTTACGCATCAACTTGTATACCCACTTAGTGCCAATGGCCTTCTTGCCAGGAGGCAAGTCACATAAAGACCAAGTACCATTCTTCATTATAGCATCATATTCAGATTGCAAAACAACCATCCAATTTTCTGAATTTTGTGCTTCATCAAACAAAACAGACTTATTCTCATCACAGAGACTAGATGCAGCCATAGCATAGCAATCTGATGCAAAAGAGGCACTATGAGAGCCTGAATGAGTACGATATGATAGAGGTGCATCTAATTTGCTGTCACACAAGGTCTGCACCAGCCATTTTGGCATAGTTCTTGCCTGCTCAATATCAACTCTCTCATCAATAAGTGCATCATGTACATCTGCATCAGAAATGGAATTATCTGCATCATCACATGAAACCTGCAAAGGTTGAGAAGTTGCCTCATTAGGACCAGCACTAGATTGTCCACCTGTAAAAAGAGGCAGCAAAGTCTCATACATGTCTTTAGAGCTAACATAGTAATATGTTTGGTCGCCCCACTATCAAAATACCAAACATCTGAGTCTACAGCAGACATGAACTGCTCATGAGAAGATGGGTCAAACCTGCATACAGTAGTAAACACCCATTCTTCTTCCTACACAAGATTAGCAGACTCTGTTTTCGATGTAGAGGCTAGCAGACTCTGTTTTCGATGTAGAGTCCTCTGCAACAACCATTCCAGCCTCTTTCTTCTTTGCCTCTTTAGCAGCCAGTTTTGGATAGTTCTTTATGATATGATCATTCCCTTTACAGTACTTACAAAACAATTTCTGCTTTTCTGATTTCTTCTCATCTTTATCTTCCTTCTCATCTTTATCTTCCTTCTTTGAATATGTAGAATTAGCAGATTTCTGCTTACTAGTTGAAGAGCTCCATTTTCCTTTGCCCTTCTGACTAGCCAGGAAAGCTTGATCTGCAACTCGCATAATGGACCTGTTCTGCATGGACTGATCTTCCTGCAACAGAACAGAGACTAACTCTTCAAATGACAAGGCATCTGGATTGCCTTTCATCATCAACCGAAGAGTAGAAGCAAAACTCTGATATGAATCAGGAAGACCATTCAGAACGGTCTGCACAAGTGAGCTATCTGGTATAACCTCATCAACAAAAATCAACTGTTCCTTCAAGTCTTTGATCTTCATTAGGAAACTGTCCATAGAATCACCTTCATTCATGTGTTCACTCTCCAACTGTTTTGGGAGGTAAGCAACACGAGCCTCATTCCTCTTGGTACAATGTGGTAAGTGTATCCCAAGCATCCTTAGTTGTTCTGTAAGAGTGAATGTGAGGAATAATGGCACGTTTGAGAGACAAAGCTATCAATGCATGTGCATGGGCATCTTTGCCATCCCAATGAATCAGCTCTGCAGTAGGTGCAGCAGAAATCGAAGCACGAATAGGAATATGCGGAATATCATCATCTTCGACACCTTCTGCATCAGCTTCGGTACCTGCAGTTGTAACAGTTGCAGGTGTGATAGGACATTTTTCGACACCCTACACAATGTTCCACAGTCCTTTTGCAGCCAACACATGTCGCATCATATAAGCCCATAATGGGTAGTTGGTACCATCGAACTTATCCTCAACAGCCAACATATGGAATACATCACTGCTTTCAACCATGGTCGGTGACTAAAATACCTTGATGCAAAAAATTGACTGTATCTCAAAAAGTTGAACAAAACTGCCCAGATGAATTCTGCTAGACCTATAGCAGACTTTGAGATGCTTATACTGGCGAACAGAAACTGGTATATACCTTTGGCACAAAAAGATAAAATAGCCTGCACAAGCGTTGTGATAGTGCATTTGGAGGTGGAAACGAGCTCAGATCGCGATTTCGGCACCACAGAGCGGAGCGGTTTTAATCTCAAAGACACACTGAGTATGCTCACCAAAATTCGTGCGATTCTGAGCCTGTAACCGGAGGAGTGTTGATGGCACCCTAGATGAAGCGACGACCTGCTCTGATACCAATTGTTGGAGTTAGACATCTGCGGAAGCACGCGAAAAACACAAGGAAGAAGAAGAAGCTTGGAGCACAACACATAATACTGAATGTATTACTAGAGAATGCACAAAGATAAGTAGCCCATTAGGGCAATAAGCGTATATACAAGCCGGGGGAAAAAAACTTCCTAAAGAGGGAAAAAAGTGCCCCGATGGTGCTAGTGTGTTCACACACATCACTACCTAAATATATCAATAGGGAGGGCACTCAAGTATAGAGGAAGAAGGCACTAAAGTCCCCTTGTAGGTAGTTCATTTGGTTTCAGTCATTTTGTTTTCCACACTCTCATAGACTATGACTAGCCGCACACCATTTCTAGCTACCTTGATTGCAAGAGTCATATATCTCAATGTATGTATCCATTTTTAGAGTTTAAATATTCGTTGGAAAGCTTACCTTTGTAGATTCCTCTACCTAAAATATTTCTCTCAAATTCATCATCCTCTGTGAGTTATTAAGTTTTTAATGAAGCCCAGTTTTCAACCTAACTAAGTGGATAGGAAACCTATTTTGAGCCAAAGAATTTCAAAGCCTCAAGTTCATTGTGTTCTTCAATTCATACCAGTTTTCATTCTAAGGTTCAGCTATAGGTAAAAGTCTTGATCCTGAGAAGGTCTTCTACACTTTCTGCTGTGCATAGGAGAGGAATTCTCCAACAGGTTTGACCGGTGTTAGGTAGATGGAGATGAGAGATAATAGTGTTGATCCTGATGTAAGTCATAAAGAATGACTCTACAACAAGCCATGAAAGAATGGAGGTGGAACAATCAGCTATGGGCCGGGAAAAGGTCATGGAGAGGGTGTGTGCCAGCATTGTGTGCCATGACAGTTGGGAGAAAGGGAGCAAGCCTTGTACGAGGAAGTACTGAGCAAGATCAAGAGACATGCCATCATTGAATCTAGTGAGATGCGAAAAAGGCTCCATGAATGTTGGGGGCACATGATGCACAAAAATGCAACACACAAATACACAATTAGCACAAATCACACACATAGTACACACCGTAAAGGAAAGAAAGAAAACTCCAAGGAATAAATAGAGATGGCAAGAACAACAATTACAAACGACATGCAATCAATCATAATGGTATTAAACAAAGATAAGAACCACCGCCATCGAACTAGAATGTGTGTGGAGGAGCAAATGAGAATGCTACATGAAGGGTGGACACTATTAAAAGCATCAGGATGCCTTGAGGGGAGTGCAAAAAGGTCTAAAATTAGATCCATTAAAAGAGCTACAAAAAGGTTTTGCGATCAACTAGTGAACTGAAATGTGGTTGGATCAATCGGTGCTGCAATATGGTAAGGGATGAACTAGCAAGCTTAAAATTTTCCAGTGTTTTGAGCTGCGTTAGATGTTATACTAACTATCCCACTTGAAATATTGCATAGTGATGGTTAATGCGACACAATTTCATCGCTATATAATGGCATCAAGCATCGCAACGAGTGTCGAGCGCGTGGCATTAGTTAAATGATGAAACCTTCGATGTTCATATCGATGTGCATTGCGATGGTAACAGTAAGCATTGCTAAAGCGATGAAGTAAAAAAGCATTGGATAAGCAACACTTTGTGTGTCGCATAAACGACGTTAAAAAGTGTTGCTTATGCGACACATTTTGTACATGGATATACGATGGTTCAGCATAAGTTATACGACAATTTTTCGACCAAAAAAATAAAAATGTTGTAGGGTCTTTGATCAACATCTACATGCATCTAATCGAAGAGCTCTCCAATGTTCACAATTGCACTGCACTTATGAGGTGAAACAATCGCTTGCTAGATTATTCTTTTGCCTAATCTCTATCTTATTGTCTCTCTCTCTCTATTTCTCTCCTTTATACCTCTTTCTCTTTGAATTATCTCTCTTTCTCTTTCTCTCTCTCTCTCTCTCTCTCTCTCTCTCTCTCTCTCTCTCTCTCTCTCTCTCTCTCTCTCTCTCTCTCTCTCTCTCTCTTTATTGCAGGTTATTCAAGAAGTTAACCAAGCAAAAATATGGCTAAATATTTTAAGTACATTTTCCATTCCTTGTATATCATTTGAATTGTTTTATTTTCATTAAGTAGCATACTCACACTTATTCATATGCACATATACACTCATACATGAAGATGCACGTTCACACATATACACATATACACATATACACATGCACATACACACACATATACACACACATACATATGCACATACACTTACACATACACATACACACACATGCATATGCACAAACATTTCTACAAATACATAAAAGGAATTGCATGCATTATTGCATATACACATACACATACACATATTAGAACATACTTAAATACATGTATATGCACATTCACATGCATGCACATTCACATGCATGCACATTCACATGCATGTACATTCACATGCATGCACATACACATGGATGCAAATGGAAATTCATGCACATGCACATGCATGTTTCATACATATACACATGCATATACATACACTTGTATATGCTTATAGACATACACATACACATGCACATATGTACATATACACACACATGCACATATATACACATATACATGCACATACGTACACACACATACACATGCACATACATACATATACACATATACATGCACATACACACATACACATACACTTACACATATACATGCACTTACATACATATACACACACATACACATGCACATGCACATACACATACATACACATATACACTTACACATGCACATGCACATGCACATGCACATGCACATACATGCATATACACATATACATATGTACATACATACATATACACACACATACATACATATACATGCACATACGTACACACACATACACATGCACATACATACATATGCATGCACATACACACATATACATGCACCTACACACATATACACATACACTTACATATATACATGCACATACATACATATAAACACATACACATGCACATGCACATACACATATATACACAAATACACATGCACATGCACATACATGCATATACACACATACATATGCACATACATACATGCACATATATATACATAGATACATACATATACATGCATATAGACACACTTACACAAATATAGATATATACCTACATGTGCATACATACATTTTATACACACACAAGCACACATAAATATGAATGAATTATATAATTAAAGTAATATAACACATGCTAAATATAAACAATAATAAAAATAATTAGAACAAGACTTTTCATTACTTATACCATAGACACAATATATATATATATATATATATATATATATATATATATATATATATATATATATATATATATATATATATATATATATATATATATATATATATATATATATATATATATATATATATATATATATATATATATATATATATCAATGTAATATGTCCAATGTCATAATCAAGAATCATAACCATGATCATCATGATCATCCTCATCATCAAGAGCCTCATCCTATCCTCATCATCATGATCATCCGCATGATCTGATGTATCTGTAGTGGCATCATGGATAGCGGTGTGAGCACTCTATGACGATCGAGATCATCCCTCCTGTGTCTGTCTCTCCACCTCATCCATATCTGCCTCTCCATAACACTCCTGCATTACATATAACAAACATAAATAAGTAAAACATACAAAACATCCATAAAAATAAAATAATTATATGAAATTTAATAATACTCACAAAAGCATCCAGATGATCTTGCATATACTTGTTCAAACGCCCATATCCAAATAGCATACTCGATTTCATGTTTTGTAGGATATCGACCATAATCCTTTCACTACATTGAAACAAATAAAAAAGATTAGTCTCTTGTGTTTTAACTAAAATAAAAAATATACTTTCAATAACACATATACTTACAAATGTATCTACAAAACCATGATGGCCCATTTGGCCTAAGTGTGATGTGTGACCCGACTCAATTCTCTTCTTTGCAACAGCCTGTTTGTTTAATAGAAAAAATACATAAATTAAATGTAAACAATTAATAAAAAATATGAGAATTATAAATATAAACTATTAATTTGTATACCTTCTGTTGAGGAAATGACTCCTAAAGATGTAGCTGTGTACAAAAAAACTGCAATGTCTTAGGTGGTATGTTAGGTCTCCTCTTATTTTTTTCCACCATACAATATCTCATGTTATTTTAATCTCAAACAGAAAAAAAGAGTCAGAATACATACACATACATATAGCATGCACATACACATATACATACACTTACACATACATACATACATACATACATACATACATACATACATACATACATACATACTAAATACATGCACACATACACATACTCACATACATATATATATATATTTATTTATAATTATATATATATATATATATATATATATATATATATATATATATATATATATAAATATATATATTATATTTGTATACATATTTATATTTATTGTATATATATAGATTTATATTTATATTTACTATATATATTTATATTTATATGTACTATATATTTACTATATATATATACATATTTATATTTACTGTGTATATATATTCTGATTTATATTCATACTGTATATATATATATATATTTATTTATTTATAGTAGTATATATATATTTATATATATATATACATGCACACATAAACATACATACATACATACATACATACATACATACATACATACATACATACATACATACATACATACATACATACATACACACATACACTTATAAATATATACATACAAAATACATGCACACATAAACATATATACATACACACATACACTTATACATACATACATACATACATACATACATACACACATACACATACACATACCCACACACACATACATGCAAACATATACACATACATACATGCATACATATACACATATACATACAAACATAAATACACATACACATACACATATCCACATATATACATACACATGCATGCATATACACACATTCATACAAAACACATGCATTTATCCCACAAGAATGTGTATTTGTGTATATGTGAATATGTGAATATGTGTGTATGTGTAAATGTGTATCTGTGAATGTGTATGTATGTAAATAATCAGATTATTAATATCTAATACCATTATTTGTAGATTTTGATAAATCAAATGGAACTCCACCATCGTCTCCTAATCGTGCAAGGACTATATACTGTAAGTAATTCAAACTTTTACTTTTAAATATATTTGATAGATACATAGCCGATATATGTTTTTTTATTGTTATAATCAAATTCTAATCAATCAGAGAACACTCCACCACCTCCTATCCATGCAACGACTTCACATGTGTCCTCCGATAGGAATTATGATGAATTTTACTATCAAGAGCATATTATATGTTGGTGTAAGTTTTGCTATGGCACGTATCAAAGTCCATGATTGGAATGTATTGAACGTGAAGCAAAGTATGGTACTTTTGAGCGTGCACCACCACCTGGTCAAAATGATAATGCTTGGGTATGTATTCTTTCTATAAATTAATGTCATTATTTTATTTTAAAACCACATAAAAAATCAAATTATTGTTGATATATATGAATATTTGCTCAATGATGATGATGATGATGATAATAATTCTCATACTCATAATGCTAATATATCTCGTACACATCATGGACTTGTTGTTCATCAATTACAAGCAAAGGTTTCTAGAAATCCTCTACCTCCTGGTTTAGAGACTAAAACGGCTGGAGATTATCCATTGCCAACTCGTGATCATTGTCTAGTACAAACATATGATAGAATAAGATATGGAGGATGGAATAGAGGACCACTTCCTTTAGATGGAGAGCTTTTTAACTCTTGGGGTAATCGCTATATGATTGCTTCATCCACTATTACTACTATTGGACGTGGTCTCTTTATTGTAGAGGATTTGTATGTACCTCTGGACTCTAAAGTCACTCTTATGTCATTTTGTGGTCCTATATATGGATGGGGAGATTGGCATTGACTTGCACATTATGTTCAAAGCATGAGTACTTATGGAATATGCTTGAATGCAAAGTCCCTTACTAGTAGAAGGATTTCACATGCAAAAAATGAAAGATTAAATATTGATGGAAGAACTTACACACATGGAAATATAGCAGGTTTAATAAATAGTAGTCGAGGGTTACTGTTATACTTTATGGAATATTTGGAATGAAGGTTTAATGCCTTGAGGATTTTAATGTGTGTTGTGTTTTGATTTAGCAGGTGGAGATCCATGAGGGTATGAACAAGTTCAAGTGTGAACGAGTGTGAACGCAAGAGGATTTATTCATATACTTTTTGGAGATATTTTTAGAGAATAAGTTATTTTAGAAGATAGTTATTTTTTAGCTATTTTTATAAATAAAGCAAAAGCCCACTATTTTTAGTGTGACCCTCATGTATCTTCCATCAAGGACATAATATGAATTACCTATAAATACGCATGCTCTCATAGAGTGTCCACGAGAGCATGTGGGGGGAGATTGCACCCAATCTTGTGTCGACTCTTTTCTCTCTCTCTTGTCTCTTGTCTATTTGCTGCATGTGTATATGCTCTGCGGGATACGATCGACAACAGTGATATCAGAGCCATGGATATCCGCAGAGCGTGTGGAGCTTAGGGCCAATTCAGATTGAGCGGCGGCACATCTCTGCCCGCGCGCTCAATCCAATGAGCATTTACCACGTCTTTTTGTTCCAGCCTTTGCCTTTCAGACTGCGCGGTGGAACACCATATCTCGTAGCTGAGTTGGCGGTACAAAACTTGCATCTCTGTTCCGACCCCCCCTCCTCCGCCCCAACGATCCACTAATGCTTACGTGGACTAATGACAATAAGAATAATATTTTTATAATGTGCGTATTGTTCAGCAAATTTGACAATTGAATTTTTTAATGACAGAAATACTATAAATGACACAACTGAAATTCAAATGTTCCACCTTAAGTGTGAAGACATGGGCGGCGGCACACTTTAAGTTTTTCAGTTCCAGGTGGAAATTGAGCATTTTTAAGCCTTGTTCCACCGCCCCAATGTGAAGCCACCCTTACTTTTCATGGGCATGATTTCATCGTCATCTTCGTCAACATCTCGTTCTCGAGAGTTTTTTTTTCCAGCGTTTCTGGAGTGTGGGAACATCTGCGTGTGTTGTCCAGGCTTCTTCCTTGCACGCGACGTGGCAGACCTCTGCCCGGTTTCTCTACCCGTGCTCTGAAGCGCTGCCCACGCATGCATATGCTCACGTCCAGACTCCGATTAAATATAAAAAAAGCCGTTGGAGAAGCCTGAAGCTCAGCGTGAACCACGGAGAGAAGCCCGCTCAAGTCCTTCTGCCCGCGTGGGCTTCGCGCCAGCAGCAAGCGAGGTAACCCCTCAGTCGGGTCAGTACTTCAGGCGCCTACGTCAAGTATACGCGCGCTCGGAGCCCATCTCAAAAGGAGAAATTATTTCTTTTGTTTTTTTTTATTATTCGCTGTCATGAAGAGAGACTCATGAAGAGTACTTCCTATGCCCGCACTGAAAAGAGCGCAGACCGATCTTCCATTCTGTACTGTGAGAGACCTCCAATATATAGATTTCCCTGGTTTAATATCATATATGGGATTTGAGCAGGCGCTGAGGACTTCCCCGTCGAAGAAGTTTTACAAGGCAGATCCGGCATATTCGGCTGCACCACCTCTTATATTGAATTCCAGCAGCGCATGTGAGATCGTTTCTACACACCCGCGCAGCAATTATTATTCACGCTCAGGCCCGTTTGTTTTCCAAGACAGATAGCAGTGTTTCGTTCTTGCCTTCGAGCTTGCCACGAATCGGTGATGCCCAGGTTTTCAGGGAGATTGACCGTGCCAGGAGATTGACAGAGCTTCAATGTCTTTCTTTTGAGTGAAAGAAACATTTCCAGACTTTCGACATCTCTGGATTATTCGGATGCTCAACTAGCGAGACCGTCGTTCAATCTTTTCAGAGAGCATGGAGGCTGGAGGGATAATATATTGCGCACGTACCTCACGTACAGGACAGTAGCTACACGGGATGTTCTTCTCACCTTGCATGTGGGATAAGGCTTGCACGTTTCTTGCTACCTTAGAAGGACGATTGCACATACAAGAGATGCAAATTGCCTTTGGAGGAGTATATCGCGCATCATCAGATATCTAGGCGGAGAGAAAGGGACTTCAAGAAAGATGATTTAGCACTCATCACAGAGATTATCGCGACGCTGGAGAATAGAAAGAGAAGGCCAAGTCTACGATCTTCTTCTAGTGACAATTTATGAGAGTTTCGAACAGACACGCATCTGATCTCCTACGACAAGGAGGTCAATTTAATAGAAATTGATCCGACAACAACGCGAGATAACGAACGCCAACACACTGTTAGTTTTTCGACAGATACATAGGCCAATTTTATGTATTATTCCTTGCAATGAAGGGTGGAACAACTTCAGCACTTGCTACACACCTCCAAGTTATTATTTGAACCTCCACATAAGTCTTTTGTCAATTTATATACATTGTTGTGTTATTTTTGCATTAAATTATATTTCGGACATGCAAGTTTTGCATCGTACCTAGAATATACGCATCATCTACACATGGTTTGTCTTGTATGGTGCATTAATTTTTATTGCACGGACAGGTATGTACTTTTATTTGCAGGTTTGCGAGGAAAAAAAAAAAAATATATATATATATATATATATATATAACTATATGTCAGGGTGTGTAATCCCCTTTTGGTCTCTTTGTGCACAGATTATGCCTATTGGCATCTATATCATGGAAATTATTTGTCGGAATTTTTCCGGTTTTCAAAATCACGCCGTTATGCTGCCAAAATTTTTTACAAAATTCATATGCACATGCATTCAAGTATAAATTCATGGCTACTACATCGACTATTATTTTATCATATTCAGATCTTCATTTTTGTCATCACTTTTGGATTGCATTTTGACTTAAACCCTGCTTATCATTCACATTCACATTAAATTCCAGTTTTCCAATTCCATGCATGTTTTTTATTTACATGGCGCATGCCTATGATTGTTCAGTGATGCGGCATGTGATTGGCCATCCATGTCTATTTTATTATTATCAACTAAAGTCAGTTGCTCGTCAACTGGGCGGCATGTTATACTTTATGGAATATTTGGAATGAAGGTTTAATGCCTTGAGGATTTTAATGTGTGTTGTGTTTTGATTTAGCAGGTGGAGATCCATGAGGGTATGAACAAGTTCAAGTGTGAACGAGTGTGAACGCAAGAGGATTTATTCATATACTTTTTGAAGATATTTTTAGAGAATAAGTTATTTTAGAAGATAGTTATTTTTTAGCTATTTTTAGCTATTTTTATAAATAAAGCAAAAGCACACTATTTTTAGTGTGACCCTCATGTATCTTCCATCAAGGACATAATATGAATTACCTATAAATACACATGCTCTCATAGAGTGTCCATGAGAGCATGTGGGGGGAGATTGCACCCAATCTTGTGTCGACTCTTTTCTCTCTCTCTTGTCTCTTGTCTATTTGCTGCGTGTGTATATGCTCTGCGGGATACGATCGACAACAGTTACATAATAGTTCAAGGACTAATTTCACATTTGAGGAGCGTGAAAATAGTCATGAATCACCATACATGAGTAGAGATGTAGCAAGATACATAGTTGTCAATACTATTACTTCGTTACATGCTGGTGATGAATTATTAGTGAAATATGGATGGCATAGACCTCGAAGAGCATCTTTTAGCTAGAGAGAAAATGAAAACTTTCTATCCACCTATCCTGTGTTGCATTGAGCAATCTCTTTTCAAAATAACTTACATATTTAATTTTATGTTTAAAGTTTACTTGTCATTCATTTATGGAATACTTATGATTTTTATTCATGTGCGTAGATTCCAACATATGATGTTGATGATATTCCACCACACCATTCAGAGTTGCCAATAAGACCTCATTTATTAGAAACTTCTATGAGGAGGCTACACAAAAGTGACCCTGTGGAATATGCAGATTTTATTGAGGATTGGTATCAAAATGATAGTGAGAGCATTGATATTTCTAAAAATGAGAAATATCTTCAAGAGGAATATCTAAAGCATGTATATGAAGGAAGTCGATTGACACGACTAAGTGCAAGCTTACTTATTCTCAATCTTCAAAATCATTTTGGATGGAGTAATGTATCTGTTTTGGCACTATTAAGGTATAATTTTTAATTTTCTATCTATCTATATATATCTATATATATATATATATATATATATATATATATATATATATATATATATATATATATATATATATATATATATATATATATATATATATACATGCATACACATATATAAATACATACATAGATAGACATACACATATAAACATACGTACACATATACATACATACACATGTTATGAAAGTAAAGACAAATTATACATACCTGTATCGAATGAAGATATTATGTCCACCTAGCCTTTGGAATTGTCCATCCAACCTTTAGAATCTTCCTGACACATCTACTTCTCCTATTCTAGTCTACCTAATACCTGTGATGCTAACTCTTTTATGAACTTTGCATACAAATATTAAGTATCAACTAGCTATGGAGGTATTAGGTCATTCGAGAGATAGGAGAAGCAAATTTATCTGGAAGATTTTGAAGGATGGAAGAACAATTTTAAAGGATGGGTGGAAAGGAAGTGTCCATTCAGTGCAAATTCTTGTCCATTCAATGCAAATTTATGTGGAAGATTTTGAAGGATGGAAGAAAAATTTTAAAGGATGGGTGGAAAGGAAGTGTCCATTCAATGCAAATTCTTGTTCTTACCTTAGCTAATGTGAGAACAAGAACTTGCATTGAATGGATGCTTTCTGTCCACCCATTCTTTAAAACTATTCATCAATCTTTCAGAATCTTCCAAATAAATTTGCTTCTCCTATTTTCCAAACTACCTAATACCTCCATAGCTAACTCATACTTTATATTTGTAAACAAATATGTAAGTCTTAGTTAACAAGGCAAGTAATTGATTGACTATAAAATGGGGGACAACCAAACGATTCAGTGGTCTAGATATCTATGTGAAAGTCTGCATACCAGAGTAAACAAAAAGAAAATTAGAAACGAAATCAAATATACACACCTACACATACATACATACACATACATACATATATGCATACACATATGCATACGTATACATACATGCATATACACACATACGTAACATATACACACATACATTCACATACACATACTCATACACATATGCATATGTATACGCATGCACATACATATACATATCCACATAAACATACACATAAGCATACACATATACATACACATATGCATACACACACACACACACACACACACACATATATATATATATATATATATATATATATATATATATATATATATATATATATATATATATATATATATATATATATATATATATATATATATATATATATATATATATATATATATATATATATATATATATATGTATGTATGTATGTATGTATGTTTATTTATTTATTTTTATTACTATGACTTTATTCATGAACTTACAGGTTATTATCTAAAAAGTTTTTACCAAGTCAGAATATTCTTCCTACCTCACATGATGAAATGAAGAAGATAATCAACAATCTTGGTATAGATTATCAGTGTATACATGCATGTCCTAATGATGTATTTTATATAGAGGTTAATATGCAGACTCTTTGACATGTCCAAAATGTCAATCTGCTCGATATAAGGACGAAGAAGGTAAAATCCCGAAAAAGATATTGAGACATTTTCCATTGGCTCCACAAATTAGACATATGTTTCAAAGCCCCCGAATTATCAAAGCTTTTGACATGGGGACATGATCATAAAAGTATTGATGGAATAATCAAAATTCCAACAGATAGTGTAGCTTTTCAACATATTGATTTTGCATGGCTTGATTTTGCACAAAAACCACAAAATCTAAAGTTAGGAGTTGCATTAGATGGGGTTAATATGTTTTCCATGAAATCTAGTAAATGGTCAACATGGCCAGTGGTAGTCATAAACTACAATCTTTCATCATATCTTAGCATTAAAAACAAACATTTAATGCTTTCACTTTTAATCCTATGAAAAATACAAGTTAAAAATATGAATATATATCTTGCTCCTCCCATTAACGATCTCCAAGAGTTATGGAGATGTAAGGAAACAACTTATGCACCTGCTCCTTGGGTAATTACGACAAAAGAGATGCAGACTATCAACAATAGGATTCAGTTGATTTGGACTCCTATAGGATATGGATCATCTTTCTCGAACATGTTTACAGAGCTTATCTAGGTTAAAGACCCATGGTTTACATAACTTTTTGAAGCTTATCTAAGTTAAAGACCCATGGTTGACATAAATTTTTGAAGCTTATCTAGGTTAAAGACCCATGGTTGACTGTTTGAATTAATTTCTTTATATATATACATTTTTTGATGTGTATAGGTGGATTACATCAAAAGAGATTGACAAAAACTCGATCCCACAAAAGAAACATGAATGCAAGGAGCTACTATGTTTGATGGATAAAGAGCTTCCCACTTCATTTTTTGATATTCAAGTTCATTTATTAGTCCCTCGTGTGGATGAAATAGAGATTGCAGGTGTTGTCAACACTCGATGCATGTTTTGGGACAAGCGATTTATGGGAATATTAAAAGGTTATGTGCAGCAAAGAGCGAAACCAGAAGGGTCCATGGCAAAGGTTTGGATGTTGGAGGAGTGCATGTACTATGTTAGTGAGTACCTTGAAAGAGTTCATGAAGAAGCTCCACATGCATGGACCAACAAGTCTTCTTCAAAAATAACAGAAGAGGTATTATCAGGTAAGGGAGTTCCATTTTTATTTACATTACAAGAAAAAAATGATGTTTCTACTTTTGTCGCATATAATAACGAATGTATGCAAGCATTCATTAGCGAGTACAAATAGGAACTTCAAAATCTCTGAAGTAAAAGATGGAGAAACAAAAGATATATACATAACCTCGATAATAATGAGATTACAAATATATCTTCTTTCTTGGGTTGGCTATATACTCATTTGCAATGAGCCGAAGAAAATTATGAAGAAATCTCAGATGAGCAGAGAGAGCTAATGATAGGTTGTGAATGAAAGGTAATTTTATTTTAATAATATTCTATTTTTTTAAATATATGTATATTAGTTTTTTTTGCTAATTTAATTTCATTTATAGGCTTGAATGTTCATTAATATGTGGGCTTTTGGACAGCATATTAGAATCAAAGCTATTGAGTCTTTATGTAAAACAGAGGATTCTAGCATTATTGCTTCTTTCAAGCATGAACATTATAGATGGAAAACTTGGTTACATGGGAACTGTTGTTGGTATCTACGAAATATCATTTCATATATTCAAACAGGTAAAAGAAGTTTATATTTTTTTATGATAGAGTTTATTATTTTTTTAAGCACCTAATAATGGTTTTTTGTTTTTATATATTTTGATAGGTCATTTTGAAGGTTGTTCGGTTTCAAGCCGAGTATAAAGGTAGTAATTCCACATTGAGAAAGGAATTATCTGGGTTTTGGGCAATTCATTCTTCCAAAGGTAATGCAATCAACTAGAGAACCATATATTATTTCTAGGCATATTGAACAAGCATTCTTTTATAAAAACCGTGATGCTCATCCTTAGTGGCAAGTCATTCATGTTCAAGCTAGATGCAGGTCATTGTTTGAACAGTTTATTGTTACAGAGATCAAAGAAAGTCCTCTTGATGATTCACCAT
>CM035426.1:51209149-51311649 GCA_020310875.1 Ceratopteris richardii | reverse complement strand
ACCCATTATGGTCTTATATGATGCATCATGTATTGTTCGCAAAAGGACTATGGAATATTGTGTAGGGTGTTGAAAGACGTCCTAATACACCTGCGAATACAGGTACTGCAAATACAGGTGTTGGAGGTGATGGAGATGGTGTCGAAGATGATGATATTCTGAAGATTCCTGTTCCTGTTGCACCTACTACAAAGCAAATTCATTGGGATGGCATAGATGCTCAAGCACAAGCATTGATAGCTTTGTCTATCAAACATGCCATTATTCCTCACATTTGCTCTTGCAGAACAGCTAAGGATTCTTGGGATACACTTACCACATTGTACTACGCTAGGAATGAGGCTTGTGTTGCTTACCTCTGAAAACAATTGGAGAGTGAGCACATGAATGAAGGTGATTCTATATTTCTCTCACAAAGATTAGGGATTTGAAAGAACAATTGATTTTTGCTGATGAAGTTATACCAGATAGCTCACTTGCGCAGACTGTTCTGAATGGTCTTCCTAACTCATATCAGAGTTTTGCTTCTACTCTTCATTTGATGATGAAAGGCAATCCAAATGCCTTGTCATTTGAGTAGTAAGTCTCTATTCTATTGCAGGAAGACCAGTCTAGGTAGAACATGTCTATTATGCATGTGCAGATCAAGCTTTCCTGGCTAGTCAGAAGGGCAAAGGTAAATGGAGCTCTTCTACTAATAAGCATAAATCTGCAAATGATGCACATTCAAAGAAGGAAGACAAAGATGAGAAGAAATAAAAAAAGCAAAAATTGTTTTGCAAATACTGTAAAGCAAATGATCATGTCATCAAGAGCTGTCCAAAACTAGCTGCTAAAGAGGCAAAGAAGAAAGAGGCCAGAATGGTTGTTGCAGAGGCCTCTACACCGAAAACAGAGTATGCTAATCTTGTGCAGGAAGAAGAATGGGTGTTTACTACTATTTGTAGTTTTGACCCATCTTCTCATGAGCAGTGCATGTCTGCAATAGACTCAGATGTTTGGTACTTTGATGACCAAACATATTACCTCACAGCGTAGTTCCTTCTCTTCACTCAACCCGGCCCCTATAGTGAATACTGTTACATGTGCCAACAACTCCTCCTCTCCTGTTATGGGAGTTGCTAAGATCATTTTGACTACTACTGATGGTAGTTCTTTCACTTTTGTAAGATGCTTTGTTTGTGCCAGGGATCAAGAAAAATATGTTATGAGTTTTTGCATTAGCCAAGATCGGCTTGGTTGTGAAATTTGTTGATGACAGATGTACAGTCAAATGGCTCATAGACTATGAAAGATCTGTAAATGATTTGGCATGTGTAGTACAACATTCTCAGGCTATGTCAGATGCAAAGCTTTGGCATGCATGCTTTGGTCATCTGAGTTTTGCTAGTTTGCTACACCTCTAGAAAT
The DNA here is from genome assembly GCA_020310875.1 of Ceratopteris richardii. Lineage (NCBI taxonomy): Eukaryota > Viridiplantae > Streptophyta > Polypodiopsida > Polypodiales > Pteridaceae > Ceratopteris > Ceratopteris richardii. The sequence continues at coordinate 51,310,239 of CM035426.1, read as the reverse complement.
CTGAAATGGTGTCCTCTTTGCCCAAACTTGATGCACCTGGTAAACATGTATGTGAAGGCTGTATTTTGGGCAAAATGAAGCATTCTTCCTTTCCAAAAGATGGTTGAGTTTGGGCTACTCGGAAATTGCAGCTTGTACATAGTGATGTCTGTGGTCCTATGCAAACACCTTCTTTTGGGAACTATCTTTACTTCGTGACTTTCATCGATGATTTTTCCAGACATGTATGGGTATATCTATTGAAGGCAAAGTCTGAAGTGTTTATGTGCTTCAAACAGTTTCTGGTTTTGGCTGAAAATCTATCAGCATGTAAAATGGGCACCCTCCGTTCTGATCAAAGGACGAATATATGTCTTTTGACTTTAATGCATTTCTGGTTGAATGTGGGATAAAACATCAGTGTACAATGTCCTATACACCTCAACAGAATGGAGTTGCTGAATGAAAGAATAGTTCACTCATGGAGATGGCAAGGTGTATGGTCAAGAGTTAGGCTTTACCACATAGTTTCTGGCTTGAGGCTATTATGTGTGCAGCATATGTATTGAATAGGTGTCCCACTAAAGCACTGCAACCTATCACTCCATATGAGGCTTGGCATGGTCGCAAGCCATCTGTTGCTCATCTGTGTGTTTTCGATCGTCTGGCATATGCATTAGTGGTTGAACAACATCGCACAAAATTAGATGATAAAGCAATAAAATGTATTTTTATTGGTATAGTTATGAAGGTAAAGGTTATCGTTTGTATCATCCATAGAGTAAACACATTTTGGTTAGGCATAATGTTTTTTTTGTGGAAGATGCTATTCAGTCATTGCTTTCATGTACTAAGGAGACATCTGTTAGCTCTAAAGACATGTATGATACTTTCTCGCCTCTTTTTACAGGTGGACAGTCTAGTGTTGGTCCTAATGAGGCAACTTCTCAGCCTTTGCAGGTTTCATGTAATGATGCATATCATTCCATTTCTAATGCAAATTTACATGATGCACTTGTTGATGATAGAGCTAATATGGAAAAGCAAAAACTATGCCAAAATGATCGGTGCAGACCTTGGGTGACAACAAATTAGATGCACCTCTCTCATATCGTACTCGGTCATGCTCTCATAATGCCGCTTTTGCATCAGATTGCTATGCTATGGCTGCCTCTAGTCTCTGTGATGAGACTAAACTTGTTTTGTTTGACGAAGAACAAAATTTAAACATTGGATGGCTGCAATGCAATCTGAATATGATGTTATCATGAAAAATGGTATCTGTTCTTTATATGACTTGCCTCCTGGCAAGAAGGCCATTGGCACTAAGTGGGTATAAAAGCTGAAGTGTAAACCTGATGGAACAGTTGACAGGTATAAAGCTAGGCTTGTTGCAAAGTATTATGCACAGGAAAGAGGCATTGATTTTGATGAAACATTTGCACTAGCGGAATGACTATTGTTCGTAGCATCTGTGCACTTGCATCTCATCATGGTTGGAATGTACATCATTTGGACATTAAAACAACATTTCTGAATGGGTACTTGCATGAAGAAGTGTATGTTTTTCAGCCCCGTGGCTTTGTGTAGAAAGGATTTAAAGCAAGCACCATGTGCTTGGTATGAAAAGATACATGCCTATCTCATTGCAAATAGTTATGAGAACAGTCCAAGTGACAACACCTTATATGTTAAGCGTGATAATGACGTGCTTCTGATCATTGTGTTGTATATTGATGAATGCTGCTCATTGGTCCTCATGACATGCATATTGCTGATTTTAAGGCTGATTTGCATGTCTTATTTGAGATGTCTGACTTGGGGCATTTGCATCACTATTTGGGCATTTAATTTATGCAAGTTGATGGTGTAATGGCTTTGTGTCAAACGAAATATATTGACACTATTGCAGTCTTTTGGCCTTGAAGACTGTAAGACTATTACCTCTCCTATGGAGACATGTTTACGATTGAGTCTTCATGATGTTGGAGATGCATTTGAAGTTGACATTTGAAGGAGCAATTGATTTTTGCTAATAAAGTCTTGCTTGACAGCTCACCTATGCACATTGTTCAATGGTCTTCCAGATTCATATCAAAGTTTTGCTTCTAGTCTTCGATTGATGATGAAACGCAATCCAAATGCCTTAACATTTGAGGAGTTAGTCTTTGTTTGGTTGCAGGAAGATCAATCTAGGCAAAACATGTCCATTATGCATGTTGTAGATCAAGCTTTCCTGGCTAGTCAGAAGGGCAAAGGTAAATGGAGCTCTTCTACTAGTAAGAAAAAATCTGCTAATTATGCACATTCAAAGAAGGATGATAGAGACGAGAAGAAAATAGAAGAGCAAAAATTGTTTTTCAAATACTATAAAGGAAATGATCATGTCATAAAGAGTTGTCCAAAACTCGCTACAAATGAGGCAAAGAAGAAAGAGGCTGGAATGGTTGTTGCAAAAGCCTCTACACCCAAATTAGTGTCTGCAAATCTTGTGTAGAGCATTTACTATTGTTTGTCGTTATGATCCATCTTCTCATGATCATTGTATGTCTACAGTAGACTCAGATGTTTGGTACTTTGATAGTGGGAAAACCAAACATATTGCCCCATAGCATAGTTTCTTCACTTCACTTGAGCCTGTCCCTACAAGGAATACTATCACATGCACCAACAACTCCTCTTATCCTGTCATGGGAGTTGGTAAGATAATTCTAACCACTACTGATGGTAGTTCTTTTACATTTTCATATGATTTATTTGTACCAAGGATCGAGAAAATTATGTTATCAAATTCAGCATTAGCTAAGATCGTCTTGATTGTGAAATTTGTTGATGACAAATGTATAGTACATGATCTGTCAGATGGCGACATCATTATTTCTTCTAACATTTTATGTCATGGGTTGTATAAGCTCATAGATTATGCAAAATCTATGAATGATCCAACATGTGTAGCTCAAGATTCTCAGGCTATGTTAGATGCAAAGCTTCGGCATGCACACTTTGGTCATCTGAATTTCGCTAGTTTGCTATGCCTACATAATATGAAATGGTGTTCTCTCTACCCAAACTTGAGGCACCTGGTAAACATATTTATGAAGGCTGTATTTTGGGAAAAATGTAGTGGTCCTCCTTCCCAAAAGATGGTCTAGTACGAGCTACTCAGAAATTGCAACTCGTTCAGAGTGATATTTGTGGTCCTATGCAAACACCTTGTTTTGGGAACTATCTTTACTTTGTGACACTCATTGATGATTTTTCCAAGCATGCATGGGTATATCCATTGAAAGCAAAGTCTGAAGCGTTTATGTGCTTCCAACAGTTTCTAGTTTTGGCTAAAAATTTGTTAGCATGTAAAATGGGCACCCTCCATTGTGATTGAGGGGGGGATATATGTCTTCTGATTTTAATGCATTTTTGGCTGAACATGGGATAAAACATCAGTGTAAAGTGTCGTATACACCTCACTAGAATGGAGTTGTTGAAAGGAAGAAGAGGTCACTCATGGAGATGGTGAGGTGTATAGTCAAGAGTCAAGCTTTACCATGTAGTTTCTGGCTTGAGACTATTATGTGTGCAACATATGTATTTAATAGGTGTCCCACTAAAGCATTGTAGTCTATCACTCCATATGAGGCTTGGCATGGCTGTAAGCCATTTGTTGCTCACCTCCATGTCTTTGATTGTCTAGCATATGCATTAGTGCCTAGAAAACAATGCAAGAAATTGGATGATAAAGCAATGAAATGTATTTTTGTTGGGTACAGATCTGAAAGCAAAGGCTATCGTCTGTATCATCCACATAATAAATGCATTTTGGTTAGCCATGATGTTGTTTTTGTGGAATATGCTATTCAGCCATTACTTTCATGTACTCAGGAGATATCAGTTAGCTCTAAAGATGTGTATGAAACTTTGATGCCTCTTTTTATAGGTGGATAGTCTAGTGTTGGTCCAAATGAGGCAATTTCTTAGCCTTTACAGGTTTCACATGATGACACAGATCATTCCATTTTTTATGCATATTTACATGATGCACTTATTGATGAGAGAGCTGACATAGAGGAGGCAATGCCTAAGTGACAAGTGTAGACTTTGTGAGATAGCAAATTAGATGCACCTCTGTCATATCGTACTCATTCCGGATCTCATAGTGCGTCTTTTGCATCAGATTGCTACACTATGGCTACCTCTAGTCTTTATGATGAGAATGAGTTTGTTTCATTTGATGAAGCACAAAATTTAGAAAAGTTGATGGCTGCTATGTAATCATAATATGATGCTATCACGAAAAATGGTACCTCATCTTTATGTGACTTGCCTCTTGGCAAGAAGGCCATTGGCACTAAGTGGGTATACAAGTTGAAGCGTAAGCATGATGGAATAGTTGACATGTATAAGGCTAGGCTTGTTCCAAAGGGTTATGCTCAAGAAAGAGCATTGATTTTGATGAGGACTTTGCTCCTACATGCCGAATGACTATTGTTCGTCACATTTGTGTAATTGCAACTCATCACGGTTAGAACATACATTAGCTGGAAATTAAAGTTACATTTCTGAATGGTGACTTGCATGAAGAAGTGTATCTTTTTCAACCCTATGCTTTTGTACAGAAAGGGCATGAAAACAAAGTGTGCAGGTTAAAAAAGGCATTATATGGTTTGAAGCAAGCACCATGTGCTTGATATGGAAAGATACATGCCTACCTGATTGCACATGGTTTTGAGAATAGTCCAACTGAGAGCACCTTATATGTTAAGTGTGCAAATGATGTGATTCTGATCATTGTTGCCTATGTTAATGACATGTTGCTTACTGGTCCACATGAGAAGCATATCACTGATTTTAAGGTTGATTCGCATGCCTCATTTGAGATGTCAGATTTGGGGCATTTGCATCATTATTTGGGCATTCAATTTATTCAAGTTGATGGTGGAAATAGCTTTGTGTAAACACATACACACACACACACACACACACACATATATATATATATATATATATAGAGAGAGAGAGAGATTATTGTAGCATTCTAGCCTTGACGACCGCAAAACTATTGCCACTCTTATGGAAACACGTTTATGGTCGAGTCTTCATGATGTTGGAGATGCATTTGATGTTGTTATCTATCAATAGATTGTTGGATGCTTGATTTAATTATGCTTTACTCAGCCAGATATTCAGTTTGTTGTCTCATAGATGAGCAGGATTATGCATTGCCTAGGAGTCAAGCATTGGTAGGTGGTTAAGCGCATCTTTCATTACTTGAGTGGTACTCGGGTACTTCGATTGTTTCATCTCAAGGGGGGATCACTACTACCACCAGATTTACATGCTTTTTCTAACTCTTACTAGGCTGGTTGCTATGACACTCATGTGTCCACCAATGGTTTTTGATTGATGCTCGATAGCTCATGCATATCTTGGTTCAGCAAGGAGCAACCTATCGTGGCCACTTCTGGTTGTGAGCGTGAGTATAGGGCAACTTTCACAACAATTGTTGAGTGTGTGTGGCTAAGATGCCTTATGACTGATTTGGGTGTTGGTCAGTCTTCTGCTACCACCATCTTCACTGACAATCAGAGCGCATTAGCACTTATGAGGAACCCTGTGTTCCATGCTTGCACTAAGCACATTGAGGTGCACTATCATTGTGTCAGGGAGATATTCTCTGCTAGAGAGATCAATTTGGCATATGTGCCCACATAGGAGAACATTGCACACCTTTTCACAAAGGCTCTACATAGGGAGAAGTTTGAAGTTTTCTGCAAAGCTTTGGGCTTACTTCCTTTTGTGGATTGATTCCACATAGCTTTCCACTTCCTTATACATGAGTGCCACCTCCTCATTCACCACATCACTCCCAGGGATTTAGGTAGTGATGCGTGTGAACACACTAGGATCATCGAGGCACTTTTTTCCCTCTTTAGGAGGTTTTCTTCCCTGGGCTTGTATATGCGCCTATAACCCTAATGGGTCACTTATCTTTGTACATGCTCTTGATAACACAGTTAGTATTATGCATTGTGCTCCAAGCTTCTTCTTCTTCCTTGTGTTGTTTGCATGCTTCCGTAGACCTCAAACTCCAACAAATCGTGATTCTATGCATAGAATCGTGATTTTCACAAGTGATGAAAATTTCAAAAAAACTCAAGTGGAGGTTAAAAATAAGTGATTATCATGTCTTTATTCACTACAAGAAAAAGGGGGGCGTAGCGACGCCCCCGAATCGGGAAAAAAACGAAAACCGTCGCTTATGCGACGAAGTCGTCGCATACCCGACGGTAAAAATTTCGGATTTTTTTTTTTGGTCGACCATCGTCGCATAAGCGACGATAACGTCGCATAAGCGACGCTACTCAAGAAGCGTCGCTAGCACCGTCGCTGGTTAGCGACGCACTTAGCGACGTTTGCAAACTGCAGAGCGTCGCATATGCGACGCTCTGCAATGTAAAAAAAAAAAATCAATTCTCCCGGCACATTTGTGCCGGGGCTTGGACGCGAGGAAGAACACTTAGACCGAGAGAGAGAGAGAGAGAGAGAAAGAGCGCGCAAGAGGGAGAGAGAAAGAGCGCGCGAGAGGGAGAGAGAGAAGCGAGTCCATTGACAGGTATGCGCACACACACACTTACACACACACACATATGTACACACACATATACACGCATAGACACACACACACATACGCATAGACACACACACACATACTCACAAATACACACACATAGACACACATACACAATGCATAATGCATACACATACACACATGCACACATAATGCAAACACCTGCACACACATATACACATGCACACACATATACATGCACACACACACATACATATGTACACACACATATACACGCATAGACACACACACACATAATGCATACACATGCACACACATATACACATGCACACACATATACACATGCACACATAATGCATACACACACACACATAATGCATACACATGCACACACATATACACATGCACACACATACATGCACACACACATACACATGCATAATGCATACACATACACACATGCACACACATACGCATAGACACACACACACATACTCACAAATACACACACAGACACACATACACAATGCATAATGCATACACATACACACATGCACACATAATGCATACACATGCACACACATATACATGCACACACACATACATATGTACACACACATATACACGCATAGACACACACACATACGCATAGACACACACACACATAATGCATACACATGCACACACATACATGCACACACACATACACATGCATAATGCATACACATACACACATGCACACATAATGCATACACATGCACACACATATACACATGCACACACATATACATGCACACACACATACACATGCACACACACATACATATGTACACACACATATACACGCATAGACACACACACACATACACATAGACACACACACACATACACACAAATACACACACATAGACACACATACACAATGCATAATGCATACACATACACACATGCACACATAATGCATACACATGCACACACATATACACATGCACACACATATACATGCACACACACATACATATGTACACACACATATACATGCATACACACACACACATAATGCATACACATGCACACACATACATGCACACACACATACACATGCATATGCATACACATACACACATGCACACATAATGCATACACATGCACACACATATACACATGCACACACATACACATGCACACACACATACACATGTACACACACATATACACGCATAGACACACACACACATACACATAGACACACACACACATACACACAAATACACACACATAGACACACATACACAATGCATAATGCATACACATACACACATGCACACATAATGCATACACATGCACACACATATACACATGCACACACATATACATGCACACACACATACACATGCACACACACATACACATGCACACACACATACATATGTACACACACATATACACGCATAGACACACACACACATACGCATAGACACACACACACACATACACACAAATACACACACATAGACACACATACACAATGCATAATGCATACACATACACACATGCACACATAATGCATACACATGCACACACATATACACATGCATGCACATATACATGCACACACACATACACATGCACACACACATACATATGTACACACACATACATATGTACACACACATATACACGCGTAGACACACACACACATACACATAGACACACACACACATACACACAAATACACACACATAGACACACATACACAATGCATAATGCATACACATGCACACATAATGCAAACACCTGCACACACATATACACATGCACACACATATACATGCACACACACACACATATGTACACACACATATACACGCATAGACACACACACACATAATGCATACACATGCACACACATATACACATGCACACACATACATGCACACACACATACACATGCATAATGCACACATATGCATACATACATAATCATGCATACACACATACACACATACACATAGACAAGACACACATATACCTACACACATACACACATAATGATGCATACACACACATACACATGCATACACACACATACACATGCATACACACACATACACATGCATACACACACATACACGTATATATATTGATTTCTAACCATTTTGTTTTATATGTTAGGTAGTATGGATCCCAGTAAAGAGAGAAAGGCGAAACTCACTCTCATAAAAAGTCTTATGAGAGCAAGAGTTCCGTCAGATACTCTAGGGGCCATAATGCGGGACTACGCAGAGATGTCCGATGAGGAGCTGGATTATACGATCCAGATGCTTACGCAATCAGATGAGGGCTCTTCTGCAGATCCACATGCAGGAAGAGAGCTATCTGCTCATAGGTATGTTTTTTTTCATAAACTTTTTTAATGATATTATAGCACATATTTTTATTTATTTCTATCTATCTATTTTCAGGACACCTATACCACCTCCAGCACGTGATAGGAGAGTAGAGACGTTGCCTATGAGGACATGCATAGGCACGTTAGGACTAGAGTGCGACATAGAGCCAGAGGGGAATATTGTATACATAGGAAATGGATTGGAGTTCAAGAGGAGAATGCGTGCACTATGCGACTCTTACCTGCGCTTTATCCACTTACCGTGGAAGTAAGTAAAAGTTTTACATATAAATTGAAATATATATCTTATGTTTTATTTATATTATGTTTTTTATTTTTGTAGTGAGCATGATGAGAGGGATAAAAAGTACGTATAAGTACTTGAGACGGAGTTTGGGACAGGGTGGTCTCTTAAATGGTGTTTAAAAGAGATGCAGACACTTATGGCGCATCGTCGTGACAATGCACGGTATGTATGTATATGAGAGAGAGAGAGAGAGAACACTAATCTCGATATTAGGGTTTTGAAATCCCTAATTTAAAAACTCTAATTCAACCTTTTAGCCATATGTTTGAAGTATATGTACACCTCCGACGTCCTACTAGAGAGATGTCTCTCCTCCCAACCTTATGCCTCTATATATAGCTACTCGAATCAACGAGGATCATGATTCATAATATATGTAAAGATATATACACATCATGTAGATAGGATACATAAATATAAAATGGAGTAGATATATTATGCATCACACATACATGCCTAAATGCACACATAAATATATATATACATACTAACATATTTACATGTACATATTTACACATACATGTACATGCCTACATGCACACATAAACATATATATACATGCATACATATTGTTGAGAGCAGTATGGGCACCCAAGGACCGACTAGACAAGGAAGCCAGCAGAGAGAGTCAGAACAAGGTGAAGGAGTAAGTAGACAAAGCAGTCGACGCAAATCTGGCAGATAGGCCCTTCAATTTTTTCCAAATCAACATCTTTTAACAGTGATTCTTATCACTAACAATCATTGTAAATACCATTTCATATTTTTGTAGCTCCATTTTGTGCAAGCCAAGGAGTCCTTGAGCTTGAGGAGCCTTAGAAGTACCTACATATCAATTTTTGTATTTTTTAGACTCCGTTTAAGTCCTCAAATTAGCCCTGGAACCTAATTTTTAACTAGGCCGGACACTAGGTCTGGACAGGGCCAAAACTTAGCCAAAAACTATAAAAAGAGCTAGAGAGCTCATTTTTGAGGTTAGATTGTAATTGAAACGAACTTGTAAGAGCTTTTTGGAAGTAATCTAAGAACTCCATTGTTTCTCACTCTTTGTCTTGCCGTGTGTGCGCGTGTGTGTATGTGTGTGCATGATTGTGTGCTTCTCACTCACGCACTTGTGCCGCCACTTGCTCGAGGTCTTCATACCATCCTCACGTCTTCCCGGATTGACATTAAAGGAGGTGCTACTCATCACTGAGCTACACCAAATTTTGGCGCCGTTGCCGGGGATCGAGCTTTGAGGACGAGCGTGTGATGGTAAGACGTAGATTGGAGACGTTGGCGTTGTAGGTAATTTCTCTACTTTTCCTATTTTTCCTCTTTCTTACTTCACCACCATCATCACCATCATCATCTTCACCATCTTCCACCTCCACTACCATCATCGCGAAAATTTCAGTTTTTTGATTATATCACCTTCTCCACCTCATTTCCCTCATTTCACTTGTGAGAGAGAGCGAGAGAGCGAACTGTTGTGTGCTATTTTCTGCATGTTCTTGGAGTGTCTTGCAGGTTTCAGCGTCATCATCCCCTCCAGCACGTCGCGCAGGTACGGAAATGTGCAGAACTGTCTCGCAGTCGCCGACTCCTGTCGATCGCGATTGACATAAATTTTCACCTTTTGGTAAATCTGAGTGCACCACAGTGGACTAGAGACCCTGCACATCACCTTTCCATCAAAAGTTTTGAAAATCTTGCAAAATTTCAGTCCATCGCGATTGACAGCTCTGTCCATCGCGATTGACAGCTCTGTCCATCGCGATTGACTGCTCTGTCCATCGCGACTGACAGCCTGTCCATCGCGACCGATAGCCTGTCCATCGCGATTGATTGAGTGTCCATCGCGATTGACTGAACCCTCTGTCCATCGCGATCGACTGATTCCCTGTCCATCGCGACTGATAGCCTGTCCATCGCGATTGATTGAGTGTCCATCGCGATTGACTGAACCCTCTGTCCATCGCGATCGACTGATTCCCTGTCCATCGCGATTGATTGAGTGTCCATCGCGATTGACTGAACCCTCTGTCCATCGCGATCGACTGATTCCCTGTCCATCGCGACCGATAGCCTGTCCATCGCGATTGATTGAGTGTCCATCGCGATTGACTGAACCCTCTATCCATCGCGATTGACTGAACCCCCTGTCCATTGCGATTGACAGCCCTGTCCATCGCGATTGACAGCCAATTTGAGCCAAATTTTTTAGGGTGTGTTAATTGAAGAGTTGGGCTAATTTTGGGCATAAACATTTTACTCTAGAGCACATAAGGAGGCCTTAGGAAAACAACTTGGGGAAAACCTGTTGCACAGTGATCCTGTTTGAACCCTGTCTTAACCCTAGAACCCTGAACGGTCATAACTTTCTCATACGAAATCCGTTTGCCGTGATTTTTGTTTTGTTGGAAAGCTCGTGGGGAGCACAACTAAAACATCGACTGGTTATGGTTAAATTAAGATCAGGAATATTAGGTAGGATATTTTTAAGTTGACCATACCCAGGGGGAACAGAATTCAGGGGTCTCTAGAGTTATGTCCAAAAAGTCATAATGCAAATTGGTGAAGTGTTACATGAATGAAAGTGATTGGTTCTGTCTTTTGAATTTAAGTCTTGAGCTAACAGTGGGCCTTTTACAGGTCCTTTGAGAGCATCGAAGGGTATGCAAAGCAAGAGTAAGTGCAGGCTTGGGAACGCGCGTCCTGGGCACACTAGGGCAACAACACAAGGAAAGGAACTCAAGGTTGGAAAACCCGCAACACCCTCTGTCAATTCTTGGTTTAGGCTAAGTGCGGGTAGTGTTGGAAGTAATTCCAGGCAATGATAGGCACGAGATAAATCAAAGACTGTATAAGAAATTAAGTTCAAGCCAAGAGATAACCTGTGTGTGTGAACGACAACATAAAGGAAAAAACCTAACGTGGAACGATCAACTCCAAGTACGAAAACTACTCAAGTATTCCTGACGACGCAATACCAGACAAGATCATAAACACGATAACACACTAAAAAAAGAATCAAGTGACTGATACCAATTGAACGGCAACGAGGTTGTACTCTGGGCAAAAAATTGGGCTACTTAAATAGGCATATGAACCTTAGATCAGGATGACATCTAGTAAGGGAGAGACAAATCCTTAGATCTTCAGAGGCTAGTGTTAACCACACTGCTAGGTCTTGGGCCCAGCAGTTGAGCCACCACTCGTACTACCCTAGCTCTGAGACCAGTGAGTCAGAGATGTCTCAAGGCATGGACAGACCTACGGGAAGTTCAGGTGTGCCATACTTGTACAGGGTAGAAGGCCCTTACAAAACACAGTTGGAATACCTTAGGACCAACCGATTAGGTGCTAGCATCTATGAGGACGGCTTAGGAAGATCTGTGGTGCAAATTAAGAATCCTGATCAATCCATAGGACTAGAGCACCCAGCAGTCAAGTTTGAAAATGGTGCATACCTGGACAAAGAAGGAACCATATACGTAGTCACCAGTCACCCAGATAGGACAGATGAATTTGGAAATGTAATCTCAGAAGCGGACTTAGGTGACTTGGAACAAGGAAACATGGGAATAGAACCTAGAACACCCCGAGGCAAATCTGTTCTCACTAGGATTATCACACCTGAGTGGGTTCCCCAAGACAACAAGAGCATAGATTTGCTCCTCAATCGAGAAACTGACGAAGCCTTTTGGAGGTATAAATCTAATCAGCCAACTGATATAGGAACAATCATGATCTATGAGTTTAAGGATCCTGATAGCCCAGGCAGAGTGACCTACTTAGATCACACTTCGGAGAGGATCTTTGTGGTGACACAAAATGATAGGCATGCTTACACTTGGAAAGGTGAATTTGTTTTCCCCCAACCAAGATCGAATGTATCCTATGGTCACCCTGGAGCTGGAACATCCCAAGCTCATGGAATGCAAACAGACAGAAGTAGAGATAGACCAGAAGTAAGCTTTTCCAACCCAGTGGGCAGAGAAAGAACAAGGACGAAAACAAATAGAGTAGAACCTGAGATACTTCGAGCTCACAGGAATCAAAGAAATGCGGAGGAGTTCCCTCTACCACGACCTAGAGAGCACACAAGGACTTTGAGACCGTCTCAGCTAGTTAAGTCCATGAAGAACTACTTCGATGGCACCGTAGATCCATACGATCATGTGGCTGAGTTTAGACAAGTCCTGAGAGCTGAACAAGTGGAGGACCTATTCACGCAATACAATGCCTTTGGTCTGACCCTTAGGAACACTGCCCTGACATGGTTTCAGCCACTAAATGAGAGGCAGTTCAGGAGTATAGACCAACTCCTAGAGGCTTTCATTATTGAATTCTCTAAGAGTGGCATAAGGCATAATACCTCCTCGCTGATTCACAGCTTCAAGCAAACCCCTCAAGAAACCGTGAGACTTGCAGGAAGAAGATTTAGGCAATATCTTGAAAGATGCCCTATTTCGGAGTTACCCACACCAGCCAAGCAAGTGGCTTTATTCTTGGACGGATTGCTAAGTACCAAATTAAGATCATATGTGTACTTGAAGGACCCTAGGACCATAGAAGAGTGTGTACGCATGTGTATTGACATTGAGGATAACCTAGGGGAGGAGTTAGAGCTTTCCAAGATATACAAAGATTCAGATAGTGCCTCTAGCCTCTCTTCCACGCAATCCACATCAATTGAGGAACTTGCAGAGAAGGTAGCTCAGAAATTAGGTGTAACTAGTAAACAAATCCCAAGGTTTGCCCCTATGAAAAGGTGCTACACTTGTGGTGGTGACCACATGGCGAATGTCTACCCCATTATGGCTCAGCCCCAAGTAAACCCTAGTAGCCAGTACTGCACCATAAAACGGAGATACACCAATCACACCGCACAAGATTGCCCATACAACAAGCAGGCAGTTAGGCAACCCCACCCTCAGCCATACCCTCAGCAGGGAAGATACCAGAACCCGTACCCTCCACAACCATATGGCAGGCCACAACAAAATTACCAACCACAATATCAAAACCAACAAAGGCCTCAGCCCGTGCTAGCACAACAACCCCCAGCCCCAGCTAATGTGATTCCGGTAAAGTATGCTGTTGCAGAAGAAAACCTGAATAGAGCTATTGTCCCTGTAACACCCTTGCTTTCTGAAAGTGACCCGAGTGACCATAGCTTTGATTCTACACATGTTGATAGTCCCCAGGCGTACTACATGCAGTCTCCAGAACATGGTGAGTCCTATTACAGCGAAGAACCGAGTGAACCTAGTTGGGAGTCAGATTACACAAACGTCATTTATGCAAACCCCAACCCTAGGCCTCAACCTAGGCAAGTAAGACCTCCATTTCCAAGAGGACCGTGCTACAGATGCCAAGGAGATCACCTCATTCGTGATTGCCCCTTACCTCCACCTACACAACCCCAGTCAGTGACGATCCAAGGCTTTTGCCAAGATTGTGGAAAAGAGCATCTCTTACGAGATTGCCCAAAGAACCCCAATAATATGCCAAAAATCACGCCTATCAACGTTATTGGGTTAGTGGTAGATTCCACAGGAAGTGTCACTTCCACTGCTCCCGTACAGGTAGTCACTAGGGCTCAAGCATTGCAGCAAAACCAAGGGGTAGACCAGGAAAAGAGCCCAACAGCTAGTGAAACTGAGAGCATAACCAAGAAAAGGACTAGAGCTTGGAGAGATGGCCGTGAACGTATGAAAAGGCAATGGGCAAAGAAGATGAGTGAACTTGAGGAAAGTCTACGAGAAACCAAGGCCAAAATCATAGAGATCACATCCCAACCGCACTCTCACACATTCCCACCGCTACCATCCCCATCACCCCCCATCCCTCCACCCTCTAATCCACCCCACGTAACCCACCCACCACCCCAAGCAGGATCAGTATTGGCTGATCCCACTCCCGAGGACCTTAATATGATGCTTAAAGCATATCAGGCCAGGATCCAAGAAGGGCCAAACGTAACTGATCATGAAAAGTGCTACCCTAGAGCAGAACTAGAGTTAGAACGAACCAAAATTTGTGCCAAAATGGTGGAATTGGCTCAGACCATGTTTGAGGCCAGTCGCCTATTTAACATCTCTAGTTCAGCAAAGACACAGTTGCACTTTGATGGACTGTTAGAAAGAATAGAGAAGCTGATTGCACAATCAGAAAAGGAACCCGCCTCTCAACGCAAGGACAAGGCAAGTGAAAGATTAAGCATTCCTGCTCAGGAAGCCTGTGTGCCTGAAGCCTATGTGCCTAACTCTACGGAGCTAGACACATCATCTTCTATGAATCGATTCACACCAGAATTCCTACGCGAGATTCAAGAAGACAAATGGGCTAAAGAGAGTGAAGTCCCTCCTCCTATTGAACTTGTAGATGATGCACACAATCAGTTCCCACAAGACATCCCATCCATTTATGGAGAGCAGGAGAGTACCCAATCTCAAGAAAGATTAGACTTCGAGTCTAATTCTTTACAAGAACTACCCCATTTCACAGGCCCATGGGAAGCGAAGTCCACCTGCATGAGAGCACCTACAGTCATGGTAAGAAACGAAGATTCAATCATACCTAGGAACACAGAGGTAGTGAAGAACACTAACGTGCAGTGCAATCTCAAGTTAGAAGAGCTACTCAAGGTTAGACCTGAATTATGGAAACATGTCGCCAAACAAGTACCAGAAGTAGCCAAACCTCGTTCCCAGGTAGGATCCCATAGGACAGTGCCAGAAATTCCCTTGGATAAGATAGGAGATATGTGTGAAGGTGAAGAAGGGAACACCTATCTTCCCATCACCTACCAGGAGTACACCACCAAGGCAATTTTGGACTCAGGTGCAGGAGTTGCAATTGCCACTACTTCCCTATGGAAGCATTGGGGCAAGCCAGCACTCAAGCCAACGAGAATGAAATTGCAGATGGCCGATGGTCACATAGAGAGACCCCTAGGATTGTTAGAAGGAATAACTCTCACCACTTGTGGTGTCGAGTTTGAGCATACATTTGCCATATGTGACTTCAGCAAAAATCATGCCTATGAGATGATTTTGGGAAGACCATTTATGCGACAGTTGCAAGTGGTACAGGACTGGGGAACCAACTCCTTGTATTTGCAACACTTAGGCGTTACAACCAAAGTAAATCTCAAAGATTACTCTCATAGAGATGTCCCTCCCATCCAATGGAATCCCATCCATAGAGCCAAAGATGATACGGAATCGGTGCATTCCATGGGATCAGGATCCTCATGGATGCATGAAGACACCCACTTATGGATGTGCAAAGTAGCAGTAGACGAAGAGAAGAGAGAAAAAGCCAGAGAGGTAGGTGCAAACGAAACCCATAGATCAATCCAAGACCCAGCCTATGCACCTGTAGTTTTTCCCGACGAAGAATTTGAACCTCACGGCTGGGCAGAAATTTTAGCAACCATGGATGTAGCCATCAATGAGGAACAATGGACACCCCACTGCGATGAGGATGGCTATGACATTTCAGTCTTCTCCATAGAGCCAATCATGGGAGAGGCAGTTCTACAAGAATGCGAACCTAGCCCTGATGCATTTGAGGATGCAAGCGACTCCGATCTAGAGTCAATCATTATGGACCCACCATTTGCATCAGATGAAGAATACTCAGTATATTTTTTATTTTATTTAAAATGCAAGTTTTTGATGTTTTTTATTTGTTTCATTGCAGCGAAAGGATTATGGCCGATATCCTACGAACACAAGATCGAGTATGCTACACATTTTGGATATCGGCGTTTGAGCGAGTATATACAAGATCATCCTGATGCCTTTGTGAGTATTTTTAAATTTTATATAATTATTTTGTTGTTATGAATGTTTTAATTATTTTATTGATTTATGTTTGTTATATGTAATACAGGAGTATTATGGGGAGACAAATATGGATGAGGTGGAGAGACAAACACAGGAGGGACGATCTCGATCGTCACAGGGTGATCATGAGGATGAGGATGAGGAAGATCAGGATGATCATGATATTGCTGATGATGATGATGATCATGATGATGATGATTAGGATTTTAGTTGATTATGACATTGGATTATATGTATTTACATTGATATATATATATATATTTATCTATATATTTTTCATTTCAGTCATGTTTTGAATTGTGTGTATGGTATTAAGTAATGAATAGTTTTGTTCTATTGATTATTATTATTGTTTATATTAAGCATGTGTTTTAATACTTTAATTATATAATTCATTCATATGTGTGTACCTAAGTGTATATGTATGTGTGTGTATATGTATGTATGTGCATGTGTATGTGTGTGTATATGTATGTATGTGCATGTGCATGTATAAGTGTATATGTGTGTATGAGTATGTGCATGTGCATGTGTATGTGTGTATATGTATATGCATCTATATGTATAACTCTATGTGTATGTGTGTGTATGTGCATGTATATGTGTATATGTGCATGTGTATGTGTGCGTATATGTATGTATATGCATGTGCATGTATAAGTGTATATGTATGTATCAATATGTGCATGTTCTTGTGTATGTGTGTGTATATGTATAACTCTATGTGTATGTGTGTGTATGTGCATGTATATGTGTATATGTAGGTATATGCATGTGTGTGTGCTTCTTCATCATGTATAAGTGTATGAGTGCATATCAATAAGTGTGAGTATGGTATGTAATGAAAATAACACAATTCAAATGATCTACAAATAATAGAAATTGTACTTACAATTGTGATCCATAGTTTTTGCTTGGTTAGCTTCTTGAATAACCTGCAATAAAGAGAGAGAAGAGAGAGAGAGAGAGATCTAGAGAGAGAGAGAGATCTAGAGAGAGAGAGAGAGATCTAGAGAGAGAGAGTGAGATCTAGAGAGAGAGATCTAGAGAGAGAGATCTAGAGAGAGAGAGATCTAGAGAGAGAGAGAGAGAAAATTCAAAGAGAGAAAGATGTAGAAAGAGAGAAACAAAGACAGAGGGAGACAATAACAGAGAGCTTAAGCAAAATAACAATTTTGCATATACTTGCTTCAGCTCGTAAGCGCAGCGCAATTGCGAACGTTGGAGAGCTCTTCGATCGGATGCGTGAAAATGCCGATTGCAGAGCCTCCAACGTTTTAATTTTTGTCCGTCAACAGATCGTCATATAAGCGATGCAACGCGTCGTCGTATAAGCGACATTTGTTTAGCGTCGCGTATACGACGATCTGCATCGTCGCTTATACGACGGTGTGGATCGTCGCTTATACGACGGTGTGGACCATCGCTTATGCGACGCAAAAAAGCGTCGCTTAAGCAACGCCTTTGACAAGCGACGTTAGGCGGAAGCGTCGCAAATACCGTCGTTTTTTGCGTCGTATAATCGACGGTCCGCGCTCGACGGTAATTCCGATGCAAGTTGCAATTTTATAGCGATGAAATTCTGTCGCGTTAACCGTCGCTACACGCCCGTATTCCTTGTAGTGATTGAGTGCAAAATTTGTCAAATTTTAGAAAATAAGGAAAAATTAGGATTCAATATGAAAATTCCATTAATTGATGAAATTGAGATTTGGCCTACTCACAAAACACACTTATACATGAAGGAGAGGGAGAAGACATCCTGTACATCAAAGTGATAGTTTGGAAAAGGAAAACACAAAAATTTCTCAATTAAACATGGAAGAGCAATGGAGAACTAGCAACCTCTGACTAAGGGGATTATATAAACGTCCTCAAATACATGTATACAAATAGGTTTGGAGCCTACGTTTACCAAGATGGATTGCATAAGGAACTGATTAGATTAAAGAACTTATTAATTCCTTTAAGCTTGATTCTAGGGGCTCGGTTTAAAGATGGTAGATATGAAGATAGATATGGTTGTGTGTGTGTATTTACCAATAAACTTGATGAAATTAATGACCTAGGTCAATGTTTTGATAAAGCAAACTAGAAACCAAAAGTTGGAAAATCTTGACAATGAAAGAGGTACAAGACAAGCCTAGTAGAGCCAACAAGAGAAAGAGCACATCAAGCTTCACCTAATCTCTTCTTGAGAGAAGGAGAAGTAGTTGATGAATTTCCACCAATAAGGAGGAATGATTGGTACAATCAAGGAGAATTAAACCATCACAAGTAGCAAAATGCATGAAAAACCAACGATAGAAGTGATTGAATACACCATAAAATTTGAGGCTTTTGGATTAACTCTAACAAGGCCTACCTTGCCATGGTTCCTACCTTGCCAAGGTAGTGATCCTGATGATCATGTAGCGAAAGAAGTGATTGAATACACCACAAAATTTGAGGCTTTTGGATTAACTCTAATAGGGCATACCTTGCCATGGTTCCTACCATTGAGGAAGGAAGAAGTGATTGAATACATCATACAATTTGAGTTTTTTGGATTAACTCTAACATGAACTTCCTTATCATGGTTTCTTCCAAGAGAAGAAGAAGTGATTAAATATACCATACAATTTGAGGCTTTTAGATTAACTTTAACAAGACCTACCTTGTCATGGTTCCTATCATTGAGGAAGAAAATGTTTGTAAACATTGAGAGGTTTTTGAAAGTGTTCATAGGGAATTCTACAAAACTGGGATCAAACCTAGCACTGCTACATTGAAATAAACCTTTAAAGAAAATCCTTAAGAGAGTGTGAGGATAGCTACCAAGAGATTTAAGCAATATATGGACAGGTGCCCAAATGATGAAAAACCCTCTATGCCAAAAAGAATATCATTATTCATTAAAGGATTAAGTAATGCTCAACTCAAAACTATGATATATTGTAGAAGATGTCCAAACTTAGACTCTTGTATAAAATAAACCATTGACTTAGAAGACAATCAGGATTTGACCTTCTGTTAAATGCTCAAAAACTCAATGGAGAGAGTGAAACTCCTCCCACAAAGGCATTTGCTAAAGCCATAGCAAAGGATTTAGGAGTTGTTGCCAAAATAAGTATTGTAAACCCCAAAATAACACATATAAGGAAGTGTTATGTATGTGGAGAGAATCATCCAACCCATATGTACAATTACCAAAAGCCATCTCATCTTCACGATAAGAGAACACTGAAATATTGTACCCTAGAGAATAAATGGAGAAATCATACTCGAGATGAACGTTTCTATAGCAAACACATTGTGAGAGAAGAAGAATATCAAAATCATCCAATACAACTAGGAGAAAGGGAATATTTGCATCAACCTAGACTTGTGCTATGACAACAACCAACTATACCCACTAAAGTAGTTCTAGTGAAATATACATTAGTAGAAGAGAACTTGGAAAGATCCTTAGTACTAACCAAGGAATATTCTAATGCCTAAAAATAGTCATTCAAATGATCTCTCTGAGGATACATGTAAGTCACCATTCATAAATGCAGTTTTACTGTCCAACTAATGTACATTAAAACTTGTTCATATATTTTAGTTTGTATATATGCATATAACCCTAATGGGTTACTCATTCTTGTACATTCACTCGGTAATTCATTTTGTGTTGTGTTGTGCTCCAAACTTCTTCTTCTTCCTTGTGCTCTTTGTGTGCTTCCGCAAACCTCACACTCAACAATTGGTATCAGAGCAGGTCGCCGCTTCATATGGGGCGTCCTCAACATCCTTCGGTCACAATCTCATAATCGCACAGAAATTGGTGATAGGTCAAAATTTTGATGTGAGCTTGTTTCAACCTCCAAACACACTATTGTAGTTCCTATATAGGCAATTTCATCCTTTTGTGCCAGACACATATATAGGTTTCGGTTTGCCAGTACAAGCACCTCAAAGTCTTCTACAAGTTTGGCAAAGCCCAACAGGGTAGTTCGATTCAACTTTTTGAGATACAGTCATTTTTTTGCATCAAGGTATTTAGTCAATGGCCATGGTTGAAAGCAATGATGTATTTTGTATGTTGGTTATTGAGGACAATTTGGATGGTACTACTTATCGATTATGGGCATATATGATGCATCATGTCTTGGTAGCAAAAGGGTTGTGGAATATTGTGCATGGTTTTGAAAAACACCCTATTACACTTGCAAATACAAATATTGAAGGTGATGTAGATGATGTTGAAGATGATGATCTTCAAAATCTTATTCATGTTGCAATTCCTACTACATCTACTACAGAACAACTTCATTGGGATGGTAGAGATGCTCAAGCACATGCACTGATAGTGTTGTCTGTCGAACGTGTCATTATTCCTCACATTCGCTCTTGCAAGAAAACAAAGAATGCAATGCTTGGGATACACTTACAATCTTATACCACGCAAGAAATGAGGCTCATGTTGCTTACCTCCAAAAACACTTGGAGAGTGAGCATGTGAATGAAGGAGATTCCATGGATGCAAATTATTCTTAATGGTCTTCTTGATTCATATCAGAGTTTTACTTCTACTCTTAGATTGATGAAGAAAGGCAATCCAAATGCATTAACCTTTGAGGAGTTAATATCTGTTTTGTTGCAAGAAGACAAGTCCAGGCATAACATGTCTATTATGCATGTTATAGTTCAAGCTTTCTTACCTAATCAAAATGGTAAAGGTAAATCGAGCTCATCTACTAGTATTTATGAATTTTGCAAAGATTTTTTTATTTTCATTTTTTATTTCAAAATGTCAAAAAGAAGTATCATAGGGCTTCTTTCCAAGAAAATCTAAAAAGTTCATGGTTAAAATATTTGATTGCATTTATGAGATTAGAGAACAAAGATAAGCTCTTTCAAAATCTATTCAAAAAGATGAATGAAAAATTATTTTCAAGATCAAAGTCACACTCACCTTTTCATCTTCTTGCACTTGATAATTCAAAAGTACCTTGATGAAGTATTTGCTACCATCAAATAGGAAGATTGAGCAAGGTCCAAAGCTTTATTCCCTGAAAATGGCACCAAAAATGTTTGTTGTGCTTTGGAGTTGTGCTCTTCAATCACCATAGCATTAAGGACTAACAACCGCAAATGTTACCGTTAGTGTCCATGTGAAAGGCCAAATGGCTACTGGACACTTCTTTGTATATGTTCTTTAAAGAACATATAGTGTCCTGGTCAGTCACTAACTGTAAGTTCGACCGCATTTGTAAGACCTAAGAAGTCTGTCTTCGTGCTCCCTTTGTACTGTGTTTCCTGCGTATTCTGCAGCCATTGTGCAGAGTACTGTGTGCAGCCTTAGGAGCTTGGTTTTCTACTTCGAGTGTATCATCGTGGAGCTCTCGAGAAAGAGAGCGCACTATGGTGCATCACCATCGAATTACTTCACTAGTATCAGAGCAATTCGAGGCAAAAGCTTTGTTCTATTTGTGCAACCCTTTCTCCAAGGCTTACGACTATGGCGGCGACCAAGGCATAGACCTTGGCATACCTTGTCATTCAAGTCACCGAAGTCACCATTGGCTGCACGCGAGGGAGGACCTCAACGATCAAGGAATATAGAGGTTCCCGGTACTTCCCGGGAGGTCACCATCCCAGTACTATTCCCCCTAGAGCTCGCTTAACCGTGGCAATCCCTTGCCACTAAGCTACACGCTTGTGGTGTCTAAAGAAGGGGAAAGACTAAGGTTGACATTACCTTGAACATGTTTTGGTCCCTCAAAGCTTCATCCTTTGCTTTCAAAGCCTATTTTGGAAGCATTTTTGGGGTGTCTTTTGGAGCCATTTTGGAGCACTTCTGCACATAGTTCTCTTCACACAGCTCCAAGAACATCAAGAAGAGTGTTCTTTGTACTTCTTCGACAATAAATATCAACCTTTGGGGCTGTTTTGAGCCACACTCGTAAAACTACAGGTTTCTTGAAAGGTGTTAGCTTTGAAAGAAGTTGTTGCAAAATTTATGCAGGTTTTTGAGCCTAAAATATCAGTGTTAATAGACACTTGCACATGTTATTGGCTACTTGTTGGATTGTGTATTCATCCTTTTTTTGCATCATTTTACTGCATATATTGAGCACATACACATCATGTACGCGTCTGTGGATACCACTTATGTACGTCCATGTGGTCATTGATATAGCGGTTACGTTCTTTGCATAAAGCCTTTTACGTTTGATAAAGAGGGTCGTGGTGAGGTTTTCTTAACTGGGAGACACCCAGATGTCACGGTTTCTTCGGTGATGCCTTGCCATAGGAGATGTATGATAGTTGTTCATAGGTGCTCGATAAGCCTAGTTGGCTTCTGTTGGGTAACTGGTTATATGCAGTGGAGTCAGTGATTCACTATGCAGGAAAACATGTCAGTACTTGTAGTTTTATGATATTTTTGACACTGTTCATATGCTCATTTTGTAGAGGATACTCTGGCAAAATTTTTCCAGATTTTTGGTTTAGTCAACTATATAGTGGTCGATTTACTCCTTGATACACTTATTCGTTGGTGTTCGGACTCTTCTAGCTCCATTATCATTCTATTGAGTTCTCTACCATCATGGCATCAGAGGTCTCAGGCACATCCGTTAGATCAAAGTCTAGTGCTAGTGTTCCGAGGAGGAGCTATAACTTGCAGGGCAAAGACCATTTTGAGATCCAAAAATTTGATGGCACAAACTTTGCTCTATGGAAGAATCAGATTAAAGATGTGCTAATTCAAAGGAGGCAGTGGAAGCCAGTAAATGGGATTTCAAAGAAGCCTGCTGACATGGATGAAGATGATTGGGATGAGTTAGATGAAATGGCAAGGTCTACCATTCGCTTGCACTTGGCAAATAATGTTTACTTTACAGTATTAGATTGTGAAAGTGCAGAGGAGCTTTGGAACAAGTTATGCAATACATATGAAAAAGAGAAGGCATCAAATAAAGTGTATCTGATGAGAAAATTATATGAGCTTTGCATGAAGGACAAAGATAGTGTTGCTGCTCATCTAAATGATTTTGATGCTATATTCTCCCAGTTACAGGCTCAGAAAATGGATATGGATAATGAGATGAAAGCAGTATTGTTGTTATGCACCCTGCCATCATCATGGGATACGTTCTGCACAGCTATTAGCAATAGTGCACCTAGTGGTAAACTCGTCTATGATGACATATGTGGAGCACTTTTGAGTGAGGAGATCCGTAGAAAATCTATGGTTGGCACTCAAAGTGGAGATGCATATAATGTTCATGATTCTTACCAAGGAAAGAATCAGCAACATGGTAGGAGAAAGAACAAGGAAAAGAATGGTCAACAAAATAAGAATAGAAGTAAATCAAGGAAGAGGGATATGGAATGCCATTATTGTCATAAGAAAGGACATATGAAGAAAGATTGTTATGCATTAAAGAATGCTAAAGGTAAAGGACAGAATGTTGATGGGCATGTTAAAGAGTTACCTGCACCATCTACTTCGACTGTGAAGATTGAAGAAATTAATGCTATTTCTGATGATGTTGATGTGATGACACTTGATAGTACTGTGCCAACTGAGGCACTTATGGTTGATTCTCTTTCCCACACCTGGATGCTAGATTCTGGTGCTTCTTTCCATGTGACACCATATAGAGAATGGTTCTCTAATTATGCAGCAAAGTCTCTTGGTACCATGAGACTTGGTGATTCTTACCAGTGTGAAGTTGTGGGGATTGGAGATGTGGTTGTGCAGTTCATTGATGGTTCAAACTTTACTATGCATAATGTACGCCATGTACCTCAGTTATCACGTAGTTTGATGTCAGTTGGTCAACTTGATGACCTTGGTTACAAGCTAGTCTTCTATGCTCAGTCCTTTTGTATATCAAAGGGAAATATGGTTATTGCAAAAGGAAGAAAAGTTGGCTCACTTTATCCTTTATTTGTATCACAGAAAGAATACTTGTTAGCTGTTACTGAACAGCCTATGGCTTGTATTTGGCATGGTCGTTTGGGCCATATATCTCGTAGTGGAATGGAAAATCTTTCTCGTTCTGGTTACTTACCTGTGTTATCTTTCTCTGATTTTTCATTTTGTGAGCATTTTCAATATGGAAAGCAAACCAGAAATGTGCATAGAACGCACATTGACTCTTCAATTCAGCCTTTAGATCTCGTCCATACAGATGTGTGTGGTCCTATGCCCACAAGGTCCTTAGGTTGTTCTCTTTACTTTGTCACTTTCATAGATGATGCTACTAGAAAAGTCTAGGTATATCCTATCAAATCAAAGGATGAGGTATTCCCTACTTTCAGAAAATGGCTTGCTTCAATTGAGACTAAAAAAGGAACTAAGCTTAAGGCTTTACGTTCAGATAATGGGGGTGAGTATACCTCACATAAATTCAGCCTTTTTTGTCAGTCTAGAGGGATTCGTAGAGAGTTTACAGCTCCTTATACCCCAATACAAAATGGTGTAGCTAAGAGGATGAATAGAACTATTCAAGATAGAGTAGTCTCTATGTGGCATCATGCAAACCTCTCACAAGGCTTTTGGGCAGAAGCAGTATTGACTGCAGTTCATGTGATTAACCTTTCACCTAGTACTGCCAAAGGTCTAAAAGTGGCACAAGAGCTGTGGACAGGGAAGCCATCATATTATGATCATCTTCGAGTTTTTGGGTGTGAAGAATATGTTCATATACCCAAGAATCTTAGACAAAAGTTGGACCATAAGTCAAAGAAATGCATTTTTCTTGGATATGGTCGAGAAGGACAATTTGGATATCGCTTATGGGATCCTGAAACACGGACAGTGATCAGAAGTAGTGATGTCATTTTCAATTAGTCTAAGATGCATAAACAACCCATTAAGGAGGTTGAAGTGAGAAGAGTGGTGTTTGAGGATACTAGTCCTCCGGTTAGCATGCATAAAAATGCTGCACATCGGGATGTTCAAGAGAATGTCCATTCATATCAGTTTGCACATGTTCCTGTTCAGCAACTATTGAGACGTTGTGCACATGTCTCACATCCACCTGATAGATATGTTCCAAGTTTAGATTTTGTTATGCTAACAGATGCTAGTGAGCCTTCTTGCTACAAAGAGGCTATGTAGACAGAGGATCATGTTAAGTGGGAGCGTGCCATGAAGAGTGAGTTGGATTCTATTCACAAGAATGGTTCTTGGGATTGAGTACCTTTGCCAAATGGCAGGAAAGCTTTACCATGTAAATGGGTATATAAGCTGAAATTCACATCAGATAGTGCTTCTCCAAAGTATAAAGCACGACTTATTGCAAAGGGTTTTAAGCAACAACATGGTGTTGATTTCGAGGAAATCTTCTCTCTAGTGGTCAAGATGACTAACCTGTGCATGTTGCTTGGATTCGTTGCAATGGAGGACTTAGAGTTAGTCCAAATGGATGTGAAAATTGCTTTCTTGCATGGAGATCTTACAGATGAGATCTATATGGAACAACGAGAGGGTTATGTAGTTCCTAGTAAGGAAAGTCTAGTTTGTAAGCTCAAGAAGAGCTTGTATGGACTTAAACAGTCCTCTAGACAATGGCACCAAAAGTTTGATGCTTTTGTGAAGTCTCAAGGCTATTCTCGAAGCAATGGGGATCATTGTCTCTACACAAAGAGATGCTCAGATGGCAGCTTGATATGTTTGATACTTTATGTCGATGATATGTTGATTGCTGGGAAGTCCTCTTATGACTTGTCAATTCTCAAAAAGACGTTGAGTCAGACATTTGATATGAAGGATTTGGGGGATGCCCAACATATTATTGGCATGCACATTACTCGTGATAGGAGTAAAAGATGCATATACTTGTCTCAAAGTGAGTATATATCCAAAGTACTTCACAGGTTCAATATGCAGGGTGGAAAGGCATTGAGTACACCTTTACCCACATATGTGAAATTGAGCAAGGATGATTGCCCCAAATCAGATGAGGAAAAGGAATTCATGACCAAAATTCCCTATCAATCTGATGTAGGTAGTCTCATGTACGCTATGGTAGCTATGAGACTAGACATTGCATTTGTAGTGGGAGTTGTGAGCAGATATAGTCTAATCCTGGCAAGAAACATTGGGAAGCAGTCAAGATGATTTTGAGATATCTGAGTGGCACTAAGGACAAGTGTCTATGCTTAGGTAGAGGGAAAGCATCCATTATTGGTTACACAGATTCTGACTATGCTGGTTGTGTAGACAATCGTAAGTCTACATCAGGGTACATTTTTTATTTTGCTGGAGGTGCTATCTCTTTGATATCTCGTCTTCAAGAATGTAGAGTTGTTTCCACCAGAGAAGTAGAGTATGTTGCAACAAGTGAGGCATGTAAGGAAGCATTGTGGCTTTCTCGTCTTGCTTGTGATATGGGTTTACCTCAGCATGTACCTCGCTTGCTCAGTGATAGTCAGAGTGCCATTGCTTTGGCTAAGAATCCGGTCTATCATGCAAAGACCAAGCACGTTGAGGTGAGGTATCACTTCATTAGAGATTTCTTAGCCATTGAGCGCATTATTCTTGAGAAGGTTCACACTCGAGATAATGTTGCAGATGCTTTGACTAAAGCTCTACCATAGGATAGCTTTCGACACTATTGTCACTTGATGGGGGTTACTTGATTCTTGATCTTACACAATCATTTGTATACTGTGTAACATGCCCATCAGGTGGGAGTTATAGTTTGTATACTTACACTCGGGTATTCTTTATCATTCTTTATTTTTTTCTCCCATAGTTACTTTGGCCATGTTGGCCTTTAGTGGGAGATTGTTACCATTAGTGTCCATGTGAAAGGCCAAATGGCTACTGGACACTTCTTTGTATATGTTCTTTAAAAAAACATATAGTGGCCTGGTCAGTCACTAACTATAAGTTCGACCGCATTTGTAAGACCTAAGAAGTCTATCTTCGTGCTCCCTGTGTACTGTGTTTCTTGCGTATTCTGCAGCCTCTGTGCGGAGTACTGTGTGCGGCCTTCGGAGCTCAGTTTTCTACTCCGAGCGTATCGTCGTGGAGCTCTCGAGAAGGAGAGTGCACTGTCGTGCATCGCCATTGAATTACTTCAGCAAACACTTAAACTCTCAATTTGGGGAGCATACTAAAATGCTAGCCCCTTGTTTGTCAATGGAATCCAAGAGTTATCACTCAAAGATCATAATATTCACTAATTCACTCCATCCCCTTACGAGATATAAATATTCTCGTAATTTTGAAAGTACTTCTTCTTTTGAGAGTAAGTATAGCTAAGAATAAGCTTTCCTAGCGATTACAATGCCTAAAGTATGTTTTTTATAAGAAAGACATTGGTAATATTATATCTAAGTTTCTATAAATGTACCCTCTTAACGAAAGAATCGCAATTTTGGCATATTCACACAGTCTAAAGAAAACAATTCATAAATTGATTTTACAAGCTTTGAGGATGAGGTTATACTCATGAAAGTCTTACACACACATAAAACAATAGATCACTGAGATAAATCTATGAAAATTACTCACAATGTGCACTTGAAAATACCATGAAAGCTTGATGATGAGATTAGACTCAGACAAAGAGCTCTCTACTTCTCATTGATCATCCAAAATGAATCTAGAAATAAGTTCAATTGTCTTTTATAACATTTTAATTATACATGTTCAAACTCTAAGCTTCTAATATAAAAATCTACCTTCTACAAAGCTCTAAAAATTCTACAAAAAATATATATGTTACATCTCATCATGAGGAAGACTCTTTCTCATTTTTACAAAAATTGGGATAATTTATCCTTAAAAAATATAAGTTTCTATTTTTTTGTTTACAAAAGCTTGCTCTTTGTAGCTTATTTGTCATTCCAAAAAACTCTTTAGTTTTTCCTTAAGATGCCCAAGCAAGAGATCAGACCTATCTCTGTCTCTTCATATGCAAAGAGATATGACTTCCCAAATTATCCATCCACAAAAATTGAGAGAACTAGCAAAAGTGGGGCTCATCGATGATTTGTAGCTAACAAATTACCTTACAATTTTCACCTTCAATGGAGCACTATAGATGCTCAAGCAAGAGATCAAACATATTTTTCTCTCCTCTCTCTCTGTCTTATAATTTTCACCTTTAATGGGGTACTATTGATGCCCAAGCAAGAGATCAAACCTATTTCTCTTTCCTCATTCCCTCTCTTTTACACATGAATGTATAGATGTTTGAGCATATTTTTGTATTGTTATGCTTGTGAAAACCAATGTAGTGCAAGAAAATGGGTACAAAGGGCTAAAAATGTGCTCTAAACATAGTCTATAATAGATCTACTACATATAAAGATGAAGAATCCTTTCTAAAGCTTGAGTTGATGAACTCCTTCAGAAGATGAATGATCAATGAGGAAAGACCTTCTTTTATAACTTTGGATACTCTCCACGATGAGCAAATAACAAAAGGAATGATCGCTATGCGAAAAAACAAGTATTGCTAAGTTTAGCGATTCAAAAAATTGACATCGAAAAAAACAACATGCTACTGTCAATTTGTTTTTCAAAAACTTGTAATTTCAATTTTGCCGTTGTTGTGCCTAATAGGACTCAAACCTAGTTGGCATGCATGAGAGGTTTTTGCTTTAACCAATGCACCCAACATGCTTGTTATAGAGATTCTTCTTAAGACTACAACATATGCTGGTCAATTTTGGTGATTTTGGACACATTGGACTATGTCGACATTATTTCCAACAATCCCTGCTTCAAAGTCATAACGATATAAGGTTTAATAACCTACAAAACGTCTTGTCTCTAAAATATATCTCTTAATTGATTTTTAGTGAATCTTAAGATGACTATGCATGAACCTGGATACTTGAGAAACTACAAATTGAATGTCTAGACCTATATAGCATATGTATATCAAGCAACCAAACTGCTTGACTACGTAATGTAGCATCAAATGGTCTTGAACTATAATGGCACATTGACATCCATAGGTGTCTGGATCGGCTTATAATCTATCATCTCAAACCTTTCCAAGAATTTCTTGATGTATTTATGTTGTGTCATGTAGATACACTCATCTCTGTACATGAATTCAATCCTAAGATAATAATGCAAAATATCGAAGTCTTTGAGATCAAATGTATGCTTAAGTTGTCCTTTAAACAATTGAAGATCTCAATCTTTGGGACCTCTGGTGATCATATCACTTTGTAGTGAATCTTGAACACTAGTTGGTTCATTCTCATCTAAAGTAAGAGCTAAAATATTATGACTCTCAAAATGTTCTGCATGATTTACCTAGCCTCCTTGTTGTCTTCTTGTTTGCCTTTTGGTTCTTCGAGTGTATTCCTTTATACCACTATCCTTCCAAGTTTGATATAATCATTTTGGTGTATTCCTGAAAAGTGGTGGAATCCTTTCTAGTTCTTCCGTATCTCTTTCTTCTTGAACTTTGGAACCTTCTCCAACTTCATAAGTTGGAACTTCGAGAGGTAGTCATGATGGACTAGGTACTGGTATATGTAATGAAACTCTCTCTTCACTTGCATCTTTTAGGGTTTGAGAAGATTCATCACCCCCTTGTATGGATGATGAAAAGAATCCAAATTCCTAATGTTAATGTAAAGAATTATGTGAATTCTTGTGATGTATGTCAAATTCATTCATCAGTTAAACATAGGAATCCATTGCATTCTACCTATCCACCATGCATACATTATAAGTGGGTAGTTGACTTAGTGACCATGCCCAAAGGTATAGATAAGATAAGATACATAGTTCTTGCACGAGAAGATCTTACTAACCATGTTGAAGGCCGAGCTCTAAGATCTAAAACCATTTTCAATGTATGTAAATTTCTTCTTGAAGATGTAATTTCAAGATTTGGGTATATTGAAAAGATAGTAGCTGATAGGGGGGAATTAGATGCACAAGAGGCTAGAGATTTCTTTGCTAGACATGGGATTCATTTATCTCTTACTACTACTTATAACCCTGAGGCTAACGGGAAGATAGAAAGAGGGCATTCTCCTATTATTAAGGCGATTTCTAAAGCTTGCAAAGGAGAACTTAAGAATTGGCCAAAATTTTTGCCATTTGCATTGTGGGCTAACAGAATGACCTGTGCTAGAACGACAGGATTTATGCCGGCAGAGCTAATGTACTACCAGAAGCCAATTTTTCTAGTGCATACTCAAATCCTTACTTGGGCTACTCTTCCTTGGGAAGATAATCTGTCTATTGAAGATTTATTAGCTCTAAGAATTCAACAACTTGATCAAGGGAATGAAAGATTAGAAGAAGCTATAGCTAAATTGAAAGATTCTCGACTTAAGAACAAGAAATATTTTGATAAATCACATAGGTTAAGGCCAAAGCCAATACAAATTAATGATTGGGTTTTAATTTATGATAGCACATTCGATTCACAGTAGGATGCTCGTAGGAAATTAAAAAGGCGTTGGTTTGGACCTTATGTGGTGATCAAAGTTCATGATAATGGAACGTATGCCTTACACGAATTAGATGGTACACCTCTTAAGAACTTAATTGCGGGAAAAAGGATTAAATTATTCAAGCAATGAGATGACGAAACTTATGAAGTAATGTATGATGAAGAAAATGACTAATTTATGAATGGATGAATTTCTTTAATGAAGTTTTCTTTTGTAAGAATGAAGAGGAATATTTGGTTATGAAACTAAGCAATTTTGTATGTATAGTTGTTGATGTTTTGGTTTAGCAGGTCTTTGAAGATCAAATTATAGGATTAAAGATGAATTTAAAAGGAAGATGAAGACAAAGAATAACCAGGTGACTTAATTCTAATTATTCGTATTATTTATTTTTTCTCTTCATGCATTTCATAAATAGGATTTAATTTGTTTCTGATATAAAGAGGGAATTTATTAAAATTACGTAAATAATGAACGAGAAATTAAAGTAGGAAAATGTATATAGGTGAAAGTCTGATTTAGAGAACTTGTAATGCGTTGTAAAGATAGGAGAGCGGAAAACTTGAACTGCGATCCCTAGTAAAAGAGAAATTTACTTTATACTAGTAGAATTCTTTACTTTCTGAAACCGTCTAGCAAATGAGATCCTAATTCTCACTGTAGCAAATTTCTAGATCCGCTGCTCTGATTAGGGGTTAAGCCTTTCCCCTTAAACAAAAAAAGTTGCGAAGAAAAATTAAGAAAAGAGAAAAATGAGAACATCAAGTAGTATAGTAATGGCTACTGCAAGATGGGAAAAAGAAAAGAAAAAAAAAAGAATATAAAAGAAAAGAAAAAGAAAAATATGATTCAATTGTGGTCTCGAAACCACTTCTGAAATATTATGCGGGCTATATGAGGTGGAGGTTTGCTACAGAAGAGTTAGTTCGATGCATCTTATAGCAGACATCTAAGAAATAAAAGAAAGCATACTTATATAAATTAAATTTTACTTAAGAACAGGGTTAATGGAATGGTAAGTACCTCAATTATCTAAATAGCCTTTATGGGATTTTTTAAATTTGTATTTTGGACTATATGCATTGACTAAAAGGATTTCTAATTCATATTTATGTAATTTTAGAAATTTTCTTCATTATCAAAAACATAATTAGAAATTAGAAGCGTAATATTATTTATAGTTAAATTATAGATTTTAACAAAGAATTTGATACTGCTTTCCATTGAACTGCAGGTTGGCCCATCGGACGATGTGCAAGTTTGGTGGGGGCAAATGTCGGAAAGTTTTTCACCTTCCAGTTGATGACCAGGAAAATTAAAACATGTTTATTGGTTAACTCTAAACCTTCTATTACTCTATTGATTAAATGTTTTGCTTGGAACTAATCTCTCGTTAAGTGTTTGCAGGTACAAATTGATGGAGAAAACATGTGCTCATATTAGGGTTTACCCTAAACTATTCGTTTAATGTGTGTCTAAGCCAATGAAACATTAAAACATGGGTATAAGACCCTAGGTTTGCATTAATTCATGTGTATTTAAGTTAGAATGTTAATTCTAGGGTTAAAGCTAGGGTTTGAATGGGTTAATGCTAGGGTCAAACTAGGTTTCTGATGAGTTTTAAATGTGTTTCCAAGGGTTTTAGTTTGTTTAAAAGGATTAAAACAATTGACATTTAATTAAATTAATCTATAAATTGAACATTGATTTATTAAAAATTAAATTATGGTTTAATTAGTTAATCTAATAGTGTGTGTAAATATATATACTAAGGTATTAATGAATTAAAATCTTAAGGTAAGCTTAAATTAAAAGAATTATTTAATTATGAAAATTTAGGGTAATTAAAAATAAAATGGTAATTTAAGTGGATAAATAGCTAGTGGTGTGTGTGAGTGCTAGATAAAAGAATGGTATGTGAGCAATATGTAACTAAAGTGTTTAAAAGAGTGGTAATAGTAAAAGATGAACTTAAAGTAGTTTAAAGAGAAAATTTAAATGAAAGGATGAAAATGGATAAGAGAATGGAGTAAGATAGTTGTGTGGTTAAAGTGGTTAAAGTAAACTGAAAAGTGTGGTGAAAATAAATGGGTAAAAGTATGGATAAAAATTAAAGCAAGCTCCAAAAGGAGTGATAGACACAGGACTCTATGTGTGTATATATATGTGTGCTATGCTCTAGAGTTACTAATGTTTTTTGCAGGTATCTACTTCCTCCTCTTCCTTACTCTTTTTTGTATGCTAGAGAGAGCTACTCCCAGTCTTGTATCTTAATATAATAATAATTGATGTCGTCATCCCAATCTTTGCTATCATCACTTCATCCTCTGCATGTGCATTTCTACTTGGTTAAAGTATTGTTACTTGCTTCAGAAGCGCCTCAGTTCGAGGTAGCTCCCTTCACCTCCTACTTGCAAGCCAAGCGCTCCCTGTGTGGCATACGCTCATTGCCAGGCATGATGGTGCATTGCGCTCGTCTTCAATGTGGAAACATGAAAGTGATGTGCCTCAACAGTAGTGGAGGAAAGAGCACCTCCCCGTTTCCTATTATGCCTTTCAGTAGACTTCGTTTACCTTTTTCTCTGACGGAGGTTGAAGACGCGTAGAGCGTGGTAGAGAGAGAGAGAGTAATGTTCATTGTTGCTGGCTATAGAGTCGTAGACACAGAGAATGTCCGATTTCCCTGGAGCTGGTCTGAAGCTGTAGAGCACGCAGATAGAGATAGTCAGAGAGCACGCAGAGAGAGGGCAGCGATATAGAGAGAGAGAGGTAGAGACTACCGATGTCGGGTCATGAGAGATTCTCGGATGGTGGATCAAGTCATCCGCCTAAATCGTTCGGCACACGCGGGGTGTCTGTAGCAAACTCAGGCTTATGAAAATAAGGGTTCTTATGATAAAATAATTTAAATTACCTATTTCTATGATTGAAACTAAAGTTTTCTTATCAAAAGTAAATAGTTTTAACTAGCTATGGACCGTAAGGACGGGCAGCCTCGTACATAGCAACAGCTTCCTGATATGAGATTGAAACTTCCATAATGGGTTCTTCTACTAAATTTTCAGGTAAGCTAGAGGGTTCTGGTCTGTCTAGAGTTGGCGGAACATTTTCAATATTTTCAATAGTACTGTGCTCAGACTCATGAACTAACTTAGAAGACATCAAGGAAAGTAATGGAAAACTAATGAAACACTATGATGCTAAACTGTTTGAATGAATTAATTGATATGCTAATAAATCTAATACAACTGGAAGGCTTAAACAATTGGATAAATGTCTAGTCAATTGGATAGTTGATAAATGAGAAATAAGATTTAAATGGATCTTTAGGCTGCCGCTTCACTTCAATTGTCTTCACTTCACTTTAATTGATTGTAATCTTCAATGTTTCTGAAACAAAACATTAGGACATTAGTAAATTTACAAAATCAATAAGAACATAAACTTACATTATCATACACATGCATATACTCATGCAAATGATTTAATTCTCATAAACACACACATGTATTATCACATATGCTAACATAAACTCATTCATTTAATGTTTGCTTTAACTAATCTTACTCACATTCCTACTTGTACTTGTATTTCATCAAACATATGCTATTATGCTCTCACACATATTAGTTCTCATGAATGTGCAAATACTCATTTATACTAATACTTAGATGCATTTATGCATATGCATACAATAATTCAATTACTTACCTATGCATTAAATCATATGCTAACGCTCACACATATGCACATGCTAACACTACCTCACTCATAACCATGCATTCATGCACACTCATGCTCATGCACACATCACTCTCATGTATGCTCTTATGCACACATACACTCTTACTCACAGTCATACATACATGCATTATGAATATTCTATGCATATAATTAACCTTTGGAATTGATTAATTTAATTGCATCGTATAAGAAAACCAAACAAAACAAAATAGTAGAATATCAAAAATAGTCAATAGTAGAATCTCTCTCTCTCTCCCGTTCTCTCTCTCTCTTTCTCTCTCTTTCTCTCTCTCTCTCTCTCTCTCTCTCTCTCTCTCTCTCTCTCTCTCTCTCTCTCTCTCTCTCTCTCTCTCTCTCTCTCTCTCTCTCTCTCTCTCTCTCTTTCTCTCTCTGCGATCTTTTCTTTCTTTATCTTTTCCTGCATCTCTCTTTCCATCTCTCTAACTCCCTCTCTCTCTCTCTCTCTCTTTCTCTCTCTCTCTCTCTCTCTCTCTCTCTCTCTCTCTCTCTCTCTCTCTCTCTCTCTCTCTCTCTCTCTCTCTCTCTCTCTCTCTCTCTCTCTCTCTCTCTCTCTCTCTCTCTCTCTCTCTCTCTCTCTCTCTCTCTCTCTCTCTCTCTCTCTCTCTCTCTCTCTCTCTCTCTCTCTCTGCGCGCTGCCGTGCGCAGCGCCGTGGAGGGAGGGAGCTTCCTTTCTCTCTCTCGTAAATATCTCTCTTCATAAAGCCATTGCTCATTTTCTCAACGCACAACAGCCGCCAGAGATTTCTCCACAACGTGCGCACCCATCAATCAGCAGCTGCCAGAGAATCTTCTTTCTCGCTACGTGTACAACATCTCTCTCATCAGAGTCGTGGCCCATCGCTTGTTCTCTCTGCGTGCATATGGATCTCAAAGTGTAGCAGCCGGATCCCTACTCTCTCTCGTATGGTGTGCCAAGAAGTTCAATGAGAGAGA
Source organism: Ceratopteris richardii (assembly GCA_020310875.1). Classification (NCBI taxonomy): domain Eukaryota; kingdom Viridiplantae; phylum Streptophyta; class Polypodiopsida; order Polypodiales; family Pteridaceae; genus Ceratopteris; species Ceratopteris richardii. The sequence continues at coordinate 51,274,015 of CM035426.1, read as the reverse complement.
AAATCCAATTCTCTCTCACTCTTGCTCTTTCTCTACGCGCATTGTCAGAAGCCCAGCGCGCTGGCAGAAGAAGCCCACTTCCTCTAGTAAAATATCGTCTCCGCATCACTTTTCGAGCCCTAGACTCAACATATCATCGTCCTCTTGCTCAGTTATTTTAGCCTTTAGCATATGAAATTCTCCGCCTCTTGTGAATGACTATCTGTTCAACATCAGAGATGAAGTAAACTGTCCTCCCTGTAGTACCGCCAATCTTCAAAACTTCTGCGTGAAGAATTCAGAAAACAGTAAGCACACGAAGATGCTCTCCAACCAGCATTATCTCTCTAGCTAACTCTCTCTCTATCTCTATGACTATCGTCCTGTCCAGAAGTCAACATCAGCCAGAATGCACACGCTATCAGCTCCACTCCCAACAACTCTATTCTCTCCAGTCTATCACACTCTATGCGACTTTAACCGCCGTCAGAGAAGAGGGTAAACGAACTTGACTGAAGGGTGAAACAGAAAATGGAGAGGTGCTCGTTCCCCACTACTACATCACTTTCATGTTTTCACATGGAAGACAAGCGTAATGCACCATCATGCCTGGCCGTGAGCATATGCCACACAGAAATCAACCTCTCTCTACAATCTATCTCTTGCACAACAGCGATGTCTCTCTCTGATAAGAGCATGCGCAGCCATCAACTGTCAGAAAAGGAGAAGCATAACTCTCTTCAAATCATTAAGAGCAAGAAGTGAAGGAATAAAATGAGTACCTAAAACAAAACATTAGAAGAAACTAGCACAGCATACTCATATATATACACACACAACTCATTTGTAAACCATTCCTTTGATTTTACTTTATTTCCTCATCCTCACTTTTCCCTATTAACATTCACCACACTTTTAATTAACTTTTCTCACACAACCTCTCTTTTAATTACCCTCACACTCACCACTCTTTGTACACACCTTTTTTACACTTTAAATGCATATTTTTTTCTACCACTCTTTTATCTTGCATTCACAACTACCACACTTTGAAACTATTCACTTTAACCACTTTAGTTACACATTCAACTCACACCACACTTTAATCACTACTTACATACACCATTCATTATTTATCCACTTCATTTTCATTTAAATTTTATTACCTTAATTTTCTTAATTAAATAAATCATTTAAATTAACCTTAGTTTATGATTTTAATTCTTTAGAACCTTAGAAATAAAGGTACATACACTATTTAATTAATAAATTAAACCATAATTTATTTTTGTAAGTTAATCAATGTTTAGATATAGATCAATTTCATTAAATGTTAATTATTTTAACCCTTGAAACATCCTAAACCCTTAGAAGACCTACTTAAAACCCATCAAAACCCTATTGAAACCCTTTGAAAATCATTGATAACCCATTAAAATCTTTCTGATCCCTTGTAAACCCTAACATGAACCCATTAGAATCTTTTGAGTCCCTTCAGATGAATCATATGAACTTAGAAAACCCTAGGGTTAAATACCCATGAATCAAGCATGTATAAATATGAAATACTCATTAATTAAGTAATTAGGGTAAACCCTAATATGAACACATATTCTTCATCAGTTCTTGTACCTGCAAACACTTCAAAAGTAGTTAATTCAATCTAGAACAACTGATCAACAGTGAAAAAGCGGTTTAGAATTCACCAATTAAGTTGCTTTTATTTCCTCTAGTTATCAACTGGAAGATGTAAATCTTCCCGACATCCACCGCCACCGAACCTGCACATCGTCCTCGATGGGCCAACTTGCAGATTAAGGGAAGCGGCATTTTCAATGATTATCCTGAAAATAAATCATAGAAAAGCATCAATTCTTTTTATAAACATCTTTTAACTTATCAAATTTTTAATCTTTTCAACATGCACATGAAGTTTATTTAAATTATATCTGGTAATGAAAACATATTAAAGTATAAAGGTAAGCTAGTAACCTATTCAGTCAACAAACATTAATTTACATTTCATCCATTTATAAACTATGTAAAGATTATAAAACAGAATTCATTTTCATTCATTCAAATGCAGGTTTTGTCATATATATGCATTCACATATGAACAATCAAGCATGCCAAAGAAATCTACTAAATCTACTTGGACAGACAGCTGCCTTGTATGCCCAATTTTAATCACTAGATGTGTTTTTTCACAACTAGTTTCTTCATATACATATGATGTAAACTTCATGTCAATAATAAATGTAAATACTTTTTTGGGGTGAAAGAAGGTATAACTTCCATGTCAATATTCTTTTTTTTTTTTTCGCTACTTTTTTGTTTTAAAGGGGAAAGGCTTAACCCCTTAATCCGAGCTAAGGATCTAGCTGCATGGACAGGAAAGATCTAGGTTTTCACAGACATGTATCATGCAACAATATGCTCCTACATATATACAACTACTTTCGTTATCTAAATGAACTACAAATCCTTCTATTTTTAACAAATCTCACTTAATCTATAAATGTAGAAATATAAATTATGTTTATTTCCCTAATATGGTTAAATAGAGTCCTTTATAAATTAATATTCTTCATTCCAGATTTCATCAATTAGTTTTATATGAATGCAAATAAAATACGTAAAACAAAATTTTAAGACAAAGAAAAATACGACCTAAAATCAATTTTATCTTCAATCTGCTTCATCTTCAATTTTCTCATCTTTATGCATCTTAATTTGTTCTTCAAAGACCTGTTAAAACTCAACCAGCAACAGCTAGACACGCAAAATTAATAAATTTCATATTAATCTTCTCTTGGTTTTCCTGCAAAAGAAACCCACACTAAAGAAATTCATTCATACATAATTAATCATGCTCATCATCAAACATTACTTCATACATTTCATCATCTCTTTGTTTAAATAATTAATTCTTTTGCCAGCAATTAAGTTTTTAAGAGGCGTGCCATCTAATTCGCGTAAGGCATACGTTCCATTATCATAGGTTTTGACTACCACATAAGGTCCAAACCAACGTCTTTTAAGTTTCCTACGGGCATCATACTGAGAATCAAACGTACTATCATACAGTAAAACCCAATCATTAACATAAATTGGCTTTGGCCTTAACCTATGTGATTTATCAAAATACTTCTTGTTTTTCAATCGAGAATCTTTTAGTTTAACTATAGCCTCTTCTAAACGTTCATTCCCTTGCTCTAACTGCTGGATTCGCAGAGTTAATAAATCTTCTATCGACAAATTATCTTCCCATGGTAACGTAGTCCAAGTAAGAATTTGCGTATGCACAGGGAAAATTGGTTTCTGGCAATACATCAACTCTGCCGGCATATACCCCGTCGTTCTAGTGCAGGTCATTCTATCGGCCCACAACGCAAATGGCAGATAAGTTGGCCAATTCTTAATTTCTCCATTACAAGCTTTGGAAATTGCTTTAATAATAGGAGAATGCCCTCGCTCAATCTTCCCATTAGCTTCAGGGTTGTAAGCAGTAGTAAGGGCTAAGCGAATTCCATGCCTAGCAAAGAGTTCTCTAGCCTCCTGCGCATCTAACTCTCCCCTATCAGCCACTACCTTTTCTACATAACCAAATCGTGAAATGACATCCTCAAGAAGAAATTTGCATACATTCAAGGTTGTCTTAGATCTTAAAGCTCGGCCTTCTACATGATTCGTAAGATCTTCACGTGCCAAGACTATATATCTCATCTTATTGATACCTTTGGGCATGGTAACTAAGTCTATAACCCATTTATAATGGATGCATGGTGGATAGGTAGGATGCAACGGATCCCTATGTTTGACTGAGGAATGAATCTGACATACGTCACATGAAGTAACATAATTTTTAACAGTAACATAAATCCCTGGCCACCAGTATCCTTCTCTAATTTTTTCATACGTAGCTACAAAACCTTTATGTCCTGCCCATAAAGTATCATGCATACTCTTCATGACTTGTAACTGAAGATCCTTAGTACCTAGTACTCGTTGTGGCAATCTAATTTTTCCCCTCGCATGTCTCCAAATGAAACCATCTTTCAGAAAAAAGTTGTAAGCTCTTTTCCTAATATTCCGAAATCTATTTGAAGACCATGAAGGTGCCCTAACCAAAGTACTTAAATACTTTCCAATATCCTGCCACTCTCCTTCGTATTCTTCAATATTAAACTGTTCATATGCGTATGCTTTAGAATCATAATTGATTGCATTTATTTCTAATTCTATTTCTTCCTCATTATCAAATCTAGCTCGAGAAAGCATATCAGCCACAAGATTAGATTTACCTGCAATATGTATCAAAACAGGATTTATAAACTTGATGTATGAAATCCATCTAAGCATGGCAATGTCGGGTGATGAACAGTTTGTAATCATTCCAATCAGAGGTAGACAATCTGTTTCAACTATTACATTTGCACCTATAAAATATTCTTTATCGGATTTTAATGCCGTGACTAAACCCCATAGTTCTCGTTTGATTTGTGGATAATTTCTTTGCGTATCGTGTAAAATCTTTGCTCCAAATCTCACAGCATACCTATTGCCCTCTTCATCGTCCTGACCAATAACCCATCCTATTCCTATAGGGCTCGTATCAACAGTTAAAATGATAGGCTTTTGATCAGTATAATCTACTCGCTTTAAAATAGGAGCTTCAAGAAGTAATTTCTTTAACTTTTTCATAGCTTTTGAGTGTTTTTCAGTCCAAAGAAACTTTCGATTCTTCCTTAGTAAAGCATAAAGACAGTTTGCAACATGTGCATAGTGTGGGATCCAGATGGCATAAAACACACAAGCACCAAGGAATCGTCTTACCTCACTAACATTACTACAGGTTTCAGAAATCTTGTTTATAGCGTCGACTTTAGGTGGATATGGCCTCTGACCGTAATGTCCACATAAATGTCCAACTATAAGTACCTCATTGACACCAAAAACAGATTTCTCAATGGAGAATGTGAGACCAACCTCTTCAAATCTCTGGAAAATCCTTTCACAGTCAGAGATATGATCTACTACAAACTTCCTGCAGCCAGAGGAATCTAAAGTTTCATCTTTCGCATTCTCAATACATCCTTTAATAGGAATGTCATCAATAAATGGCATGGCTATATTAGGAATGAAGTCATGTAATACTGAATTCATGGCGTTCATCATATGCGCTACTGAATTAGTAGCTCCTTGCGGCAAAGTGCACATGCGAACTAAGCCTAAAGGAGTTTTCATGGTCGTAATGTCTCTACTTTCAATAGCAAGCTGAAATTGATCGTAGCCAGAATACAAGTCTCCCATTGAGTAAATGGCATGACCAGCGAAGGCTTCAGCGAATTCTCCTACAATGGGCCCAGTACCTACATTCCTAATAGTAACCTTGTTAACAGGTTGTAAATCTTGAATGAACCGTAACTTGCCATTTTTCTTTGGAACAGTAAACCACCTATTTGAGTAGGGTGCAGACGATGGCTCTAAAATTCGCATGTGAATCTTTTCCTTAAGAAGCCGCATTAACTCTGGTAAATGGGCTTTCGGAACAGGTATGGGTCGAAGATTCCATGGAATGTGAGGCACTGTAAAGATGATCATTGGTGGTACAATTTTTGGATCCGCACAACCTATCTCATGGGAATATAAAGAAAATGCCTTTCCATGCTTTCTAATCACTCTTTGAAATAGTTCACGTTCCTCGGGTAACAAAAAATTTTCATCATTTCCTATCTTGATTAGCTTTAAAGTTTCTTCTGTGAAGGTATGACCTATATTTGTGCGCTCTCTTAAATAAGGATCATTGGTAACTTTCCTAAACTTCTCTTCACTCTCTCGTGGTAAAGATTGGGCAATCGGTTTAATTTTTTTATCAACAGTTTTGTATTTTGTATTTACTTTTGCTTCTTTTTCATTACTCATGACAAATTTAATAATCAAATCATATTCTTCAATAGAATTTAAAAGTACAAATCTAAAATTTTCTTTTTCATGCAAAATATTTTGAAGTTCTTCAATCAATGAGTTTGAAGATAAAGTTTCATTTACGGTTTCAATGTGTTCATCAGATGAAATGAATCCTTTCTCTTTATAAATTTTTTCATAATGTTTTATAATTTTTTTAGGAATTTGTTTATAATGACTGAATTGCAAATATGATGAAGGAAAATATAAAGAAAAACTATCTAAAGTATCTACAGATGGGTGCGAGACATCAAACCAAGAACCACCGTTGTCTCGCTCAACAGTGGCATCTAGGCAAAATTTTGATCATAATAAGTTCCAAACTCACGAAGAGGCATATGATCTTCACGTATCTTTTCATGAGAACGGATGGGCGTCTTCCTAATTTGCTCCCTATTTCGTACATGGTTTGGGCTGACTATCATAACTTGGAGCGATTGTAGATCATCTTTAGATCTAATTCTTGCGTATGCTGAGCCGTCATCTATTACCTTAGTCTCCATTCTGGCTTCACATATGAATGATTGACCTAAGATAATTTCATAAGAGCAGTTGTCCTGAATGAAAAAGTGGAATGTCTCAGAGATTCCACCTATCATTAGAGGTATGTTGGCACATGCTCCTAGGAGTGATCCACAACCATTGTCCGCGGTTCGCATTTTCCAGCCGTGATTTTTATCAATACGCCATTTAAACTTATCATATAATCCTTTCGAAATCACATTGATTTCAGACCCAGAGTCAATTAGGGCTAAAGCAGAATATGATCTCTTCTGATCTCCTAAGTTAACTTTAATCTCCGGTGTGCCTCTCGCCCAAAAACTTTTCCTAAAATCACTCTCTGAGTTTTTTGTTTCGTCATCTGGTACAATCGGCCCTAAGAAATTTTTGTTCACATTACAGGTATTATCTTCTTCATCCTCTGAGTCTAAAGAAAGAGATTCATGAATCAAGTGAGTTACATCGGCAACATCTTGCATCTCTACCTCTTGTGACAGAGGGAATCTCTTCCTTTTAATTAGTTTAATAAAATTTTCCTTAAATTCAATTTTTGCTATTGATAAGATTTGTTCTAAAGTCATTGTTACTGCACTTTTTAATAAGATGTCATACAATATTTCTTTCGAATCAACTTTTTGTTCAAGTTCAGAAATAAGAATAGCTTTCGGTACTTGTTTTGGTTTCTTTTCTGGTTTCTCTTCAGTTTTTGTTTCAGTTCTAGGAATTTGCTCTATTTTGTCTGATGTTTGAATTGGCTCACTTGGCTCACTAAACACAGGTTGTTTACCCTCCCTAATTTCTTTTCTTCGCTCCTCATTTGTTTTAGAACTTTCGCCTTGTTCAAATTGAACTTTCTTAGGCTTCAGCTCATCTCTCATCTTACTTCTAGTCATTCGTCTACTTGAATCATTTGCTTCTTGCTCATCATCCCTCTTTCTTTTCTCTTCAACATTTGCAATATGCGAATATATTGAGAATTGATCGACAGGAGATTTCCACGCAGTTTTCTGCATAATATCATCTCTCGCCTTTATCAAAGCTTCAATTGAGTAGTTCCTCGTTTCCCTTGTTTGTTCGGAATCAGAGTCACTATCAACATATTCTAGTTTAACAGCAGAAGCAGATTTCGAAGACTCAGAAAGGTTTTCATACAGCTTCTGCATCCCTCCCTTTCCCCAATTGGCAGCTAAGGGTAAATGTGTTCTATAGTCGCACAATCGCTTGTCAATATCAATTACAAGTCTTTTCTCTTTCGCATCTTTCAATGCTTCACATGTGTAAGTCAAATGATCTGTGGCATCGCACCAGATACATCTCCTTACATTGGCATTTCTCCTTTCATTGAAATTTCTTTGGTTAAATGCTTGAGGAATCGGTTGAGGAATTGGTTGGGGTACAACTGGAGGATTAGGAGGTATAAAAGGTGGATTAGGAGGTACTAATGGATGATTTGGAGCTACTAATGGTGGATTTGGAGCATTTACTGGTTGAGGATAAATAGTCGGATGAGCTTGCATTGCAGGTTTATCTTGTAGGTTTAAAGCATACACCACATTCTGCAAAGCCGCTACCTCTTTAGACATATTCTCGTGCATATGCATCATATTGTTCAACTTGTTAAACAAAATCTCAAATTGTAACTCGGTTGGTACTCTAGATGTGGATGTTGTAGGCTCAACTTTTGAATCTATATGTGTATCCCTAGTTGCGTGGATCGGAGGAAAACTGGAAGATGGTTGAGACATCGATTCATAAAGGAGTGTTTTACGTTGGATCATGTGAGCAACCGCCTCAACTACAGTTTTCACTACACCCCAGTCATCTGTAAGCCCATATTTCTTTCCCGGTTCTTCAAGCCTACGCTCAACCTCTACCCTTATATCTGGAGTCAAGATTTTAAGGAAATATAAAATGATATCTGGGGTAAGGGCAACTCAATCCTGTTCAGGTAATTGAGAGAATCTTTTCATAAATTCACTATGGAGTTGAGTTAACGAAATGTGAGGCTTAGGTGAACTAATCCATTTCATAAATCCTTCTCTACTATGTTGACTGTAGTCTTCTAAGTAGAATTCCTTATGCAGCTCTTTTCTAAACTCATCCCATTCCTTATTGTCATGTATATCCATAATAGCTTTTACAGTACCTATGGCCAGACGTCCAAGATAGGATTTCCACTTTGTTTCAGGTAAACCGTGTAACTTAGCTAATTCCTCAAACGTGTCTAAATAATTTGTAACATTCATACCAGTAAATTTCCCTTTATCCTTTAATAACATTTCAACTACCTTTTGTCCTTGCGTCTCGTGCATCATAATTTGAAATAGCTCGTCCATTTTTGAAGTTTGTTTTGACCTAGCTTGAACAATTCTAACTATATCCTGAACTTCTTTTGCTACTCTTTCCTTATGTTCAGCTACTAATTCTAAAATTCTGTTAGAGTCCAGTTTGATAAGTTTTTACTATGCAAAAATGTTGCAAGTAAAGCTATGATTAACGCTTAACCTATGTTTAACAACCAGTTGCCTTTAACCTATACCAGCAATTTAACCTTAAATAAAATTTTGCACCCAAGAATGTAAGGGTAAAGAAATTATACCAACTGCTCGAAGATGAGGCTCAAAATAGTGCTTTCTGTGAAATTCAATACATTTATTGATTTGAATCAAAACCTAAATACATAGTTTGCTAAAATGGGTGCAAACGTTTTGTGCTTCAATTGTTGATGAAAGGGGTGGCGTGACGAGGTTCTCCTACTTGCCAATCTTCGTGGAGGCGCTCAGGTCACCAGACCAGCCCTCGACACCAAGAAGATTGCAAGCTCACGTAAATGCCACAGCTTCCAAGGATGAAGACGCAGCTGCACTGATGTAAAATCGTATGAATGTATATGCAATGCAAAATTTAAAATTTATACGTGAGCTGCAACGCCGTTTGTTCACGTCGGGTTCACCAATGTCGGGTCGTGAGAGATGCTCGGATGGTGGATCAAGTCATCCGCCTAAATCATTCGGCACACGCGAGGTGTCTGTAGCAAACTCAGGCTTATGAAAATAAGGGTTCTAATGATAAAATAATTTAAATTACCTATTTCTATGATTGAAACTAAAGTTTTCTTATCAAAAGTAAATAGTTTTAACTAGCTATGGACCGTAAGGACGGGCAGCCTCGTACATAGCAACAACTTCCTGATATGAGATTGAAACTTCCATAATGGGTTCTTCTACTAAATTTTCAGGTAAGCTAGAGGGTTCTGGTCTGTCTAGAGTTGGCGGAACATTTTCAATATTTTCAATAGTACTGTGCTCAGACTCATGAACTAACTTAGAAGACATCAAGGAAAGTAATGGAAAACTAATGAAACACTATGATGCTAAACTGTTTGAATGAATTAATTGATATGCTAATAAATCTAATACAACTAGAAGGCTTAAACAATTGGATAAATGTCTAGTCAATTGGATAGTTGATAAATGAGAAATAAGATTTAAATGGATCTTTAGGCTTCCGCTTCACTTCAATTGTCTTCACTTCACTTTAATTGATTGTAATCTTCAATGTTTCTGAAACAAAACATTAGGACATTAGTAAATTTACAAAATCAATAAGAACATAAACTTACATTATCATACACATGCATATACTCATGCAAATGATTTAATTCTCATAAACACACACATGTATTATCACATATGCTAACATAAACTCATTCATTTAATGTTTGCTTTAACTAATCTTACTCACATTCCTACTTGTACTTGTATTTCATCAAACATATGCTATTATGCTCTCACACATATTAGTTCTCATGAATGTGCAAATACTCATTTATACTAATACTTAGATGCATTTATGCATATGCATACAATAATTCAATTACTTACCTATGCATTAAATCATATGCTAACGCTCACACATATGCACATGCTAACACTACCTCACTCATAACCATGCATTCATGCACACTCATGCTCATGCACACATCACTCTCATGTATGCTCTTATGCACACATACACTCTTACTCACAGTCATACATACATGCATTATGAATATTCTATGCATATAATTAACCTTTGGAATTGATTAATTTAATTGCATCGTATAAGAAAACCAAACAAAACAAAATAGTAGAATATCAAAAATAGTCAATAGTAGAATCTCTCTCTCTCTCCCGTTCTCTCTCTCTCTCTCTCTTTCTCTCTCTTTCTCTCTCTTTCTCTCTCTCTCTCTCTCTCTCTCTCTCTCTCTCTCTCTCTCTCTCTCTCTCTCTCTCTCTCTCTCTCTCTCTCTGTCTCTCTCTCTCTCTCTCTCTCTCTCTCTCTCTCTCTCTCTCTCTCTCTCTCTCTCTCTCTCTCTCTCTCTTTCTCTCTTTGCGATCTTTTCTTTCTTTATCTTTTCCTGCATCTCTCTTTCCATCTCTCTAACTCCCCTCTCTCTCTCTCTCTCTCTCTCTCTCTCTCTCTCTCTCTCTCTCTCTCTCTCTCTCTCTCTCTCTCTCTCTCTCTCTCTCTCTCTCTCTCTCTCTCTCTCTCTCTCTCTCTGCGCGCTGTTGTGCGCAGCGCCGTGGAGGGAGGGAGCTTCCTTTCTCTCTCTCGTAAATATCTCTCTTCATAAAGCCATTGCTCATTTTCTCAACGCACAACAGCCGCCAGAGATTTCTCCACAACGTGCGCACCCATCAATCAGCAGCCGCCAGAGAATCTTCTTTCTCGCTACGTGTACAACATCTCTCTCATCAGAGTCGTGGCCCATCGCTTGTTCTCTCTGCGTGCATATGGATCTCAAAGTGTAGCAGCCGGATCCCTACTCTCTCTCGTATGGTGTGCCAAGAAGTTCAATGAGAGAGAAAATCCAATTCTCTCTCACTCTTGCTCTTTCTCTACGCGCGTTGTCAGAAGCCCAGCGCGCTGGCAGAAGAAGCCCACTTCCTCTAGTAAAATATCGTCTCCGCATCACTTTTCGAGCCCTAGACTCAACAGATCATCGTCCTCTTGCTCAGTTATTTTAGCCTTTAGCATATGAAATTCTCCGCCTCTTGTGAATGACTATCTGTTCAACATCAGAGATGAAGTAAACTGTCCTCCCTGTAGTACCACCAATCTTCAGAACTTCTGCGTGAAGAATTCAGAAAACAGTAAGCACACGAAGATGCTCTCCAACCAGCATTATCTCTCTAGCTAACTCTCTCTCTATCTCTATGACTGTCGTCCTGTCCAGAAGTCAACATCAGCCAGAATGCACATGCTATCAGCTCCACTCCCAACAACTCTATTCTCTCCCAGTCTATCACACTCTATGCGACTTTAACCGCCGTCAAAGAAGAGGGTAAACGAACTTGACTGAAGGGTGAAACAGAAAACGGAGAGGTGCTCATTCCCCACTACTACATCACTTTCATGTTTTCACATGGAAGACAAGCGTAATGCACCATCATGCCTGGCCGTGAGCATATGCCACACAGAAATCAACCTCTCTCTACAATCTATCTCTTGCACAACAGCGATGTCTCTCTCTGATAAGAGCATGCGCAGCCATCAACTGTCAAAAAAGGAGAAGCATAACTCTCTTCAAATCATTAAGAGCAAGAGGTGAAGGAATAAAATGAGTACCTGAAACAAAACATTAGAAGAAACTAGCACAACATACTCATATATATACACACACAACTCATTTGTAAACCATTCCTTTGATTTTACTTTATTTCCTCATCCTCACTTTTCCCTATTAACATTCACCACACTTTTAATTAACTTTTCTCACACAACCTCTCTTTTAATTACCCTCACACTCACCACTCTTTGTACACACCTTTTTTACACTTTAAATGCATATTTTTTTTCTACCACTCTTTTATCTTGCATTCACAACTACCACACTTTGAAACTATTCACTTTAACCACTTTAGTTACACATTCAACTCACACCACACTTTAATCACTACTTACATACACCATTCATTATTTATCCACTTCATTTTCATTTAAATTTTATTACCTTAATTTTCTTAATTAAATAAATCATTTAAATTAACCTTAGTTTATGATTTTAATTCTTTAGAACCTTAGAAATAAAGGTACATACACTATTTAATTAATAAATTAAACCATAATTTATTTTTGTAAGTTAATCAATGTTTAGATATAGATCAATTTCATTAAATGTTAATTATTTTAACCCTTGAAACATCCTAAACCCTTAGAAGACCTACTTAAAACCCATCAAAACCCTATTGAAACCCTTTGAAAATCATTGATAACCCATTAAAATCTTTCTGATCCCTTGTAAACCCTAACATGAACCCATTAGAATCTTTTGAGTCCCTTCAGATGAATCATATGAACTTAGAAAACCCTAGGGTTAAATACCCATGAATCAAGCATGTATAAATATGAAATACTCATTAATTAAGTAATTAGGGTAAACCCTAATATGAACACATATTCTTCATCAGTTCTTGTACCTACAAACACTTCAAAAGTAGTTAATTCAATCCAGAACAACTGATCAACAGTGAAAAAGCGGTTTAGAATTCACCAATTAAGTTGCTTTTATTTCCTCTGGTTATCAATTGGAAGATGTAAATCTTCCCGACACCGCTGACAGCGCTGCTCACGAGAAAGAAAATCAGAGAGAGAAAGATAATGCAAAGGTAGGGAGAGAAGGGAAAGCCAGACCCTAAAATAAATGCCACAATTGGAGAAAAATTGGGAGTTGAACCTGTCAGATGCCTCGTAATTGAGGACTCACCAACTGGTATTGCAGCTGGAAAGGCTGCTGGCATGAAGGTAGTAGTTGTTCCATCTTTACGCAGGAAGGCTTCAAAAAATCAATATGATTCAGCTGACCTGGTTTTAAGTTTCCTTTTAGATTTTAAACATGAGGTTTGCGGATTGCCCGCTTTTCAGGATTGGATTTGCAATACGCTTCCAATTTAACCATGGTATGTAGGTGGTCGAGTGATCAAGGACTTTGGTCAGGCTCAAAAATTCTTGGGATTCCTACTGCTAATCTGCCAACAACAGCATTTTCAAGTGTTCTTTCAGATTGTGTGTGTGGAATCTACTTGGGATGGGCTGCAAGCAGAGAGATGTCCGCATTAAGTTAGAGTATGAGAGTTTTTATTTTGCTGTCACTCCCTCCACGGCCACAGCGCACAGAGAGAGAAGTGATACTGAGATAGAGGAAGTTAGAAAGTGATACAGAGAGAGAGGAAGTTAGAAAGTGATATAGAGAGAGAAAAAAAAAAAGAGAAATTCAAGTTTTTGTTTTTTATGAAAGAATCGATTTAATTTGAAGTTTTTTTTTTTATGCATATAGTATAGAATGCATGTGTTCATGTGTCTGTATATATGTGCACATATAAAGACATATATTAGTGTTAATGCATATTTGCATGTGTGAACTTTGTGTTAGCATGTGCATATAAGTGAGTATATATATGTGATAGAAAGAGTATTAGCATGAGCTTATGCACAATAAATTAATGTATGTTAATGATAGTTAATGTGAGATATGTTAGCATGAGTTTTAACTTATGTTAAGCAAGCATATGAAATTATATGAGCATGTGTGTGAAAGCATGTGTTAGTGAATATGAATGTATGATGTGCTAAGCATATATGTGTATATGAATGGTAGAGTATGTGCATGGATAGTATGCATGTTAAGTGCATTAGTATGCATAAGAAATGTATGTAAATGAATATATTAGCATGAGTGTGAATGTATGCATTAGAATGCTTTAATATATAATTGCATATGCATGTGTATGAGTAAGAATAATTATTTAAACAAGCATTAAATGTTTTTATTAGCTTATGTTAGCATATATGAGTGTATGGATGATTAGCATGTATGGGTATGATTGGAAGAATGAATGCAAGCATGAGTAAATATGAGAATGAGTATACTTGTTAGGTGCACATGAATGGATGAGCATGATTGATTCATGTATGAGTTAGTGACTTTCCAAAAGTATGTTAGTATATAAATGGTTAGTATATGTGTTAACATATTTGCATATGCATTAGAGTGTATGCTAGCATGAATTTATAGGCATATGTAACATATGTATAAATATTTTTAGCATGCATATTTGAATGAAAATTATTTATTGAGGTATACTTATGTTACTAATGTTTTTTGCAGACATTGAAAGAAGAAGTGTCCGAAGAGCATCACGAAAGAGTGAAGAACTCAACAATTATATGATCGAGAGATCCATCAATCTTATGAAAACCCATTGAAGATTACCTTTGATCAAGCTATTTACCATATTCTTTGTATAGGAATCACTAGAATTTATCATCATTTTCTAGAAAGATTTATCTTTAGAATTGTAAAAACCTATTTTTGTTATTATCATTAATTCATTTCCTATCTCCATTGATCTTCATTACAGATGTCCACAGTGTATTTAGTTGAATCTAAAAGTAATGCAACTATAGAAGTTGAAGTAGAAGTTGTTCAGGACAAAATTATGCAAGAATCTTTAATCTCCGTATCTTATGATCATTGTCTTACTAGGTTTTTTAACGTTATTTTCGATTGCGTCTTCCGAACCTCAAGATAGTGTAGATTCATTTCCACCTCCTCTAATTAGACGTACGCAACCACATCATATTGAAAATCAAGAAGAAGAAATTATTAAAGAACACATAACTGAGGAATCTTGAATTTTACCTTCATCTCAAGAAGCTATGGCTAGGTATAGGGCAGCTCAACCATACGGTCCTTAGAAGTATAGAGTGATAAGCATTACCTATTAGATATTTCTTAGAGTTTTCATATTTTTTATATATTTAGAATTATTTGAAACTTCAGTTACCCTAGTCGTAAAGAAAAATATACTTAATTTACCTGAGCTGTCTCAAACACCCTGTGTGTGCCAAAGGATTTAGCGGTTGACTTGATCCACCAGCCATGTGTCCGCAACTTCTCGATAGCAGTACATAAAAGTGAAAGTATGGCCTCCCATTAAAAAATTTTGTTGTTGTCCTAAAGTCACTACAGGACAAAATAGGGAGTCGTTGGTTGTACACACTTTGAGACAATCTTGGGACATCAAAGTGAGCACCAAGATACACTATTAGTTAGGAGTGGCATGTAAGTGGACCGATACTCAACTCAAGGATATGCATTATGCTTGGTTAGACTAAGCAGGGTGAGCATAGTCTAAACTAGGTGAGAAGAGCAAGAGACACTCAGTTGATGTGCGATGCAAAGAAGCAAGTGTGAGACAAAGTGTGCAAGAAGTGTGACTCGGTGTGTGTTCAGAGGAGTGCTAAGCAAGGCAATGAAGGTGTCACAAGGTCCCATTGAAGCAATGTGTGCATTGACAGGAGGTGTCCATCCCTCCTACCCTATTGGAAGCTTGAGTGCAAGGTGTGCACATGTGCAAGCTCTTGGAGAAGGTGGAGGTTTGGTGTAGAGAAGGTCGACAACACAAAGAACTTTGGGTATTTTGTAACCTTGTGTGTTTGTGTACTCTTTGGGACTACGCATTCTACACAGAGAGCATTTGGCTTTGTGTTATACATGTTAGAGGGCCGCCGAACAAGGACAAATGAACTCGGACAGGTGCCTTAAATGTAAAAGTGTTGGACGGCCGCCGAACAAGGACAAAAGTACGAGGACAGGTAGCTTAAATGAAAAAAAGAATCTTTCAAGAAACGCGCAGGTAACTGCAGAAGTGCGCACTCTTGTAAAAAATCCTCTATTTAAGGCAATGAGAAAAAGAGCGGAGAGAGCCCCGTTGTGGGAATTGCACTGTGTTGTTTGATTGAGCCTCGTTTTGAGAGGGCTGTAAACGCATTGTGTGAGCGTGTATGTTGTTGAAAAGATAAGTTCTGCTTTGTTCTGTTCCGTCTGTACTCCGGCTAGTCGATTATCCTCACCTTAGTACAGAGTTGCGAATCAGTTGTATGGTGTTACGAGTCTGTTCGGTGATGATTGAATGTGTCCCTGAGCGTGATCAAGTGCTGTATGTTATTTGGCAGTTCTTCGGCAGAGTAGGGAACGAGAAAAGTAATCCCGAACTAATTGTCTGTAAGCGACCGAATTCGATACTGTAGTCTACCTTTACTGTTGATTCCGACTACGGAAAACTAGTAGCTGTAATGGTCTGAATGTGAGTAGGACAACGTTAGTTTATAGTTAGCCGTTTATTATCAAGAGATTGGTTGTTCGAGTTTAACATACGATGAGTCCTCGTAACTTTAAGGTATAATGTCTGGTTGGTATACCTATCTACTCTGACGAAGTACGTATTAGGTGACATTGTTACTGAAGTATATTTTGCTCATAAATTAAGTAACTGGATTGCTACCCTCAGTCCTGAAGTTCTAATTCCAGTACACTGAACAGTCTTCCGTTGTTCAGGGATGGACACTGAGCTAAGAACGGGATAATATTAGGATTGCGTGTTAATGTGGGAAAATAGTACAGGGCCTCTGTCTAACAGACCCCTACCACTCCCAAGGACCCACGTGGCTAAGAGGACATTTGCGGTTAGGAAGATTCGAAACCGGCCGAACTTGAAGTGCTTGAGTCTGAAAGTAGAAGTAACGATTAAACGTTTAACATTTGGCGCCGTCTGTGGGAAAGTGGCATCAGGTTGCCAGTTATCTGTGAAAAGTGGCAGTAGCGTGCCGGCTGTTTTTCATAATCAAACACTACGTTTATCGTTCGATTGACTGACGGTAGCAACAGAGCCAGATTGTTGCCAACTGCTTAGATAGTGCTACTAAGCAATGATACATGCCGGTTACTCGGTCTGGCGAAACGTATCCTAGGAACCATACGACTGAAACACGAAAAGTACTAAAAACAACCCTAGGAGAAGAAGGTATAACGCGGCCTGACCCAGTGGTCAAGCAAGTTAAGGACGTTAGAATTAATTCCGGTCATATTCCGGTGGAACGATCAACGCCCTTGGTACATTTTGGTGTCACTTCGACCCAGCCTAACAAAAATACAATAATTCCAGAATCTACCAAGACGCCGCTGGAAACCAGTTTAACAATCTTGGATAAAGATTCAGAGTTATCCATGATTAGAAAAACTCTAGGAAAAGAAATCGGTAAAAGCGGAAAAACACTACAGCCTGGTACACTGTCAGTTCATTTCGGTGATATTCCGGTGATAGAAACACCAATTGGCGGCCAAGGATTAGCATTTTTTACGGAATCCTCAGCTCGACCCGCGTGCTTGGAAGAAAGATTTCGGATATTGGACATCCAGAAGGAAGGAGAGCTATTCGAAGCAGAGATCCGAAGTATCCTACGCAAAAACAGCACACCGGAAGGCACGCCATCCGGCGATCCAAGTTCTGATAGTTCAACCAATCGACCTCAAGATACAGAAGAAGGACCTGATACACTCACGATGAACGGACAACAACAGCAACAACAGTTATGTCAACCAAGGCCGCCTCCAACAGGAGTAACATACACGAAATTTGGTGGATTCCCAGGAGATGACCCGGATGCTCACGTACGCACTTTCGAGATTAGTTATGCAGTCCTTAACCATCCATCGGATCAGGCTTACAAGGCCATTGTTTTTCAATCTACACTGGTCAATGAAGCGGCTAGATGGCTTACGGAATATGACATTAATCATTTTGGTACCTATGATGCAGTACAAGATGCTTTTTTGCAACGATTCAGACTAAAGAAGAATCCCGCCGAAATCTTTGATTATTTACAGAACAACCAACAGAAGGCAAATCAGACTGTCCAAGAATATGCTACACTTTTTAGAACACACTTGCGACAGATACCACAGGCCCACGCTAACTTACCGGATGATGTCATCACTCAGTGGTTTATCAATGGTTTAAACCCGCAATTGAAGCAGATCATGATCATAAGATGTGTCGGAGTAATGACGTTGGATGTAGTCATTGCCATGGCTCTGCAACTGGAATTCAAAGTCGGTGGATTGAAGATATGACTGAAGATATAACCAGACAAGTGTACTATATCACATGCAAAAATTCAGGTCATACTAGTGCCAACTGTGCGCTAAATCAAACGTTCTGCGCTATCTGCAACACTGCCGGACACACCACCGAAAATTGTGTCTACAATGCCAGAATACAGGGAACAACAACAGTCAATGCTGTTATTCAAGAACATGGATAGGCAACGAATCACTATGTACCTCCGCAACTAAGAAACAATCAACCGCAAGGATATCGAAACTACCGAGGACAGAGAAACAATAACTATAATGCAAACCGCTGGCATAACGAACCACCATCGGAAAATCCCAATTTACCACCGCCACGCTGTCATTTTTGTGGTAAATTCGGACACATTAGAAGATATTGCAAGGACGCAGCTGAGTATGATCAAAGGAAGAAGGAGCGGCAAAACCCAATGGCCAACATGGTACAAATTACACCGGTAGAAACACAAACTGCTACAGTCCAGACCCGATCAGGTAAACAGCTACAGACAGCAGCAGAAATATTCGAACCAGGGATACAAGAACAACATAGGATGTATAACAAGGCTAGCCACTGGACCGCAACAGAACCACCAGTGTTCCCAGAACCCATTCCGGTGACTCAGACCTCGTCGACAAAAGAAGGAACACAACAAAGGGAAGCAGCAGCGGAGCCACCATCACCAGTAGACATAGCAGCAGATACGTCTGCATCAGCAGAGACCTTAAGTTCAAAAGAGCAGGATAACCAATCTCAGCAGGCTTGGGAAATTTTATCCAAGGCATCTATCACTCTGCCTCTCGGCCAACTACTGGCCTTAGTACCTGGGGTTCGACAACAGTTCCAACAACAGTTTAGTCTGGTACCTTCTTGTATTCCGACGACAGCAGCAGTTCAACCGGAACCTGATTCTACGGTTGATCATTCAGTCCCTTTGATTACATTATGGTATAAGAATCATAAAATTACACAGGTATTGATTGATGGAGGCTCCGATGTTAACATTGCAACTACAGCCTTATGCAATAGGTTAGGATGGACCGAAATCGAACCAGTTCAATTTTTTGTCAGAATGGCAGACCAATCTAGAGTCCATCATGTAGGACTTGTGCAAAATGTACCCATTACTTTACAAGGTACGACCTTCAAAATGAATTTTGTTATACTAGATCTGCCGGAATCCACTTTGGATTACAACCTTCTTTTTGGTCGACCTTGGCTGAAGCACGTGAAGGTAATACAGGATTGGTCTGCACAAGAGCTTACGTTCAAAGATGCCAACCGTAGATATGTAGTAAAATTAGATGCTATACAACCTTGTGAACTTCACGCCAGACCATATTTTGCTGAACCAGTCCACATGTTAGATGGACTATCAGATGATGAAGAAGAGGAATTTCTGAAGAATAATGCTGACTTAATGACCTTAGGGATTGTTGATCTACAGTCCGTAATAGATAACTGGAGTACTTCAATATGTACAGTTGCACCAATCACCCAAAAAACTAAGCAGGAAGATATTGTGCCAACACATGACAATGAAATACATTCACTATTCCGGTCGACAGACGATACAGAGAAACCGCAACAGTTTTATGTCCCCGAAGACCAGTTGACCTCGTACAATTTAGGAGACGAAGAGCAGCCACGACCTGTAAAGATAAGGCAAAACTTACCGGAATTATTTAAGGCTGATTTGATTCGACTACTTCGCGAATTCTCAGACGTCTTTGCCTGGGATTACAAAGATATGAAAGGATTAGATCCGCGCATATATCAGCACAGAGTCATGTTGAAGCCTGAAGCTAAACCGAATAGGCAGCCCAGCTATCGGATGAATCCCAATTATGCATCACAGGTAAAAGCCGAACTTGATAGATTATTAAAGGTTGGATTCATCGTACTAGTAGAACATGCTGAATGGATTTCACCAATTGTGATCGTGCCAAAGAAAAATAAGCAACTACGAATCTGTGTAGACTACCGGAAATTAAACGCAGCAACAGTACCGGATCCTTTCCCGATCCCCTTTCTGGATACCATCCTTGATAGGGTAGCAGGCCACGAAATGTATTCATTCTTAGACGGATACAGCGGTTACAATCAGGTTAGAATGGCTGAAGCAGATATCCCAAAAACTGCCTTCATTACCAATTGGGGTGTCTTTGCTTGCAAAGTAATGTGGTTTGGATTGAGAAATGCACCAAGCACCTTTCAGCGATGTATGCAGGAGATTTTCTCTCCTTATCTCAATTCGTTTATGCAAGTATATCTCGATGACTTCTCAATTTTTGGAAAGATGATGGCACATTTGCTTCATCTACGGTGCTGCTTCCAAAAGTGTCGAGACTACAGACTCTGCCTTAACCCAAGCAAATCTGTGTTTGCCATTTCATGTGGCAAACTACTTGGTCATATTGTATCTGCCCAAGGTATCCGAGTAGACCCGGACAAGATTTTGGCAATTTTAGAAGCCCCAGTACCCGCCACTCCGAAAGAAGTAATGCGTTTTATGGGTCAAGTACGGTGGCATGGCAGACACTTACGGTGGCTTGCTCATC
This sequence comes from Ceratopteris richardii, assembly GCA_020310875.1. Lineage (NCBI taxonomy): Eukaryota > Viridiplantae > Streptophyta > Polypodiopsida > Polypodiales > Pteridaceae > Ceratopteris > Ceratopteris richardii. The sequence goes on along the minus strand of CM035426.1, from coordinate 51,253,053 downwards.
TGGCTGTACCACTGAACAGACTAATCACCAAAACTCCCCGACAGTTCGAATGGACTCAAGAATGCCAAACTACATTTGATCGACTCAAGTATCTATTGACGCAGGCCCCAATCTTACAACCACCGGACTGGGACAATCCGTTCCATGTTTTTGTCGACGCTTCAGATGTGGCGATCAGCAGTATTCTGATGCAGCAAACGCATAAGTGGTTTCGCCCTGTCTATTACGCCAGCAGAAGGCTTGCACCGGCAGAAAAGAACTATTCTACCACCGAAAGAGAATGTCTAGGATTAATTTACTCCATCAAAAAGTTCAAACATTATCTATTAGGCCGGAAATTTACCTTTCATGTAGATCATGCTGCCCTTGTCTATCTAGTAAGACAACAACATTTAGGCGGACGATTAGCACGATGGGTACTACTCTTGCAGGAATTCGATTATGAAGTCATTCACCACCCCGGAAATGCACATGCCTTAGCAGATTTCTTATCTCGCCTAGATTCTGGTGAAGCTCCGATAGGCATAGATGACACGACTCCAGCAATTTATTGTTCTGAACCACTGATCGATGAAACTGCCGAATTACAAGCAACACCTACATATTATGATCAGATTCTAACTTTTCTCACCGAAGGATGCTTTCCATCTAAGACTGCCAAGACAGTTCGAAGGAAAATGGCAGTCTTTAGCCGCCGATTCCGGCTAGTTGTAGGAGAACTATATTATGTAGATCACACCGGAATCTTACTTCGATGTGTTCCTCCGCACGAAATTAACTCGGTCATCACGATGGCTCATTCAACCCCTACTGGTGGTCACTTTGCCACATATCTAACTCACCGGAAAATTCTGCAAGGAGGTCTCTGGTGGCCTACTATGTACCGAGATGTGGCCCAATTCGTCAAAAACTGCGATAACTGTCAAAGGTCTGGACAACCACTGCAACGACACTTCTTTCCCTTGTAGCCTATTATGCCACTCGAACCTTTTCAGAAATGGGGATTAGATTTTATCGGTCCAATCACACCTCCAGCAGTCTTCAGTAACAATAGATACATACTAACCTGTACAGACTATGCAACGAGATGGGCAGAAGCTTGGGCTTTACGGTCTGCTACAGCAGTTGCAGTAGCAAAATGTCTGTTAAATGATGTCTTCCCACGATTTGGCTTACCACTCGAATTGGTGACAGATCAAGGTACTCACTTCGTAAATCAATTAATGAAGGTACTCACCCAATCATTCCAGGTGACACATAAACTCAGCTCTCCATATTACCCTCGCGGCAATGGTTTGGCCGAAAGTACAAACAAATCACTATTGAATATCCTCCGGAAACTGATCATGGAAGCACCGGAAAGATGGGATCAACTACTACCTACAGTATTATGGGCATACCGAACTACATATAAGGTAACAACAGGTTTGACACCTTTCAAACTAGCTTATGGTTTAGAAGCAATAGCACCCATGGAAATAGTTATCCCAAGCCTGCGTGTAGCAATCACCCAGAAAATGCTACCGGAAGAGTCGCTGACAGCACGAATGGACGCACTCAGGGAACTTGATGAGCACCGATGGCTCAGCTTTTTAACCATGCGCGAAGTACAACTAAGGCAAGCCAAGACACACGATCGATATTTGAAGACCCCAATCTTTTCGGTAGATCAGCTTGTACTCTTCGATAACGCAAAATCCGACAGAGCAGCAGGAAAGTTCAAATTACGCTGGTTCGGCCCTTTTAAGATCTCAGAACAAGTCGGTCCGGCAACTTTTCGGTTGACTACGTTGACTGGAAATCCACTCCCAAAGGTAATTAATGGGTCGAAGTTGCGGCCATATCATCACACCACTAGCCCACATTAAGTTTTCGACGATGGACCGCGTTTTGTTTAATCTTTTCTTTTCCTTCTTTTCTGCTTTCTATAAATAGCCGTGTTTTGTACGATCTCGATATAACCAGCCGCCCTCTTAACAGTCACTCGAGTACGCACACCTGCATGAAAACCAGTATTATTCCCGCACCGCACAATGATATCCCACTCCCTTTTTTTCTCCCCACCCTATTGTTTCTATTTAAACTCTGTCAACAAGCCGAAATAAGCTATTGTGTTGTATGCTAGTATTCTGAGCCCTCGTGCATTCTGCATCCGTGCTCATCATCTACCTCAGTAACCGCCATGGAAGCGATAGCCAACTATGCTACCTTCCGCGATGGTATCCCTACCGAGGTAGGTGAATACCTGCGTTGCAGAGGATTGGCCAACTTCGCTAAGTTGCCTTGGCACTCGGTGGAAGCCCATCCTTTCTTTACACAGATCATCACAGCCATTGCTCAGTCCCCCGCCACCGAACGCCAATGGGTCTTCCTCTCGCTCCCTTCGCGAACAGTCATCACCTTCCAAGCCTTCGCTGAAGCCTATCACCTCAACCCGCAAGGCCGTGAAAATGGCCCGAGTATTCCCATCGCCCGCATGAATGAACTATTCCCCCGCTCCTCGTCCAACAAATACGCCATTCTCTGCCGCCCCGAACTCGAACGATCCGCCCTGCAATTCTTAGCCGCCATAATCAACCTGCAGAAGCGCACCTACGGCATCTCTCGACCATTTTATTCCGCTTTAGAATTTGCTGCCCAAGAACCCGTCAACTTTGCATCATACTTTTTCCTTAGAATCCATAAAGAATGTGTAGCTATCGTGAAGCAACTCCAAAAGGGTACCACCCCGCGCTCTCGCCTTCCCCATATCATCTCATTCCTTTTCCCAACCATCCTTGCCGCACAACCACCACCACAAGGTCCCATACTTAGGCACGAAGAATCAGTTCAACCACTCGACGAAGAAGATGAAGAAGATGAGGAGATCAACCAACTTTTCCGCAATAAGAGAATTCGGATCAGCTCCTCAGAAAGCGAAGCACAAGGATCCGCCGGAAAGAATCAAGACACCTGAAACGCTGACCAAGAAGAGACCTTCCACGACACAGCCACGTCCATACACAACGAATCATCGGCCGACCATCACGACCAGTAGAATCACACAGAAACAGAACCAATCTCAACCGAAGAAGCATCAGCACGACGAGAAGATGAACAGCATGTGATCGACAGCGCACTCAACACCCTACTGAAGGCCATAGAATCCACCATCGCCCACATTACAGGTGAACACCAACCCATCCATCAGGAAACCCACCCTACACCCCCTGGTCCTCAATCCCCACCAGTCAACCCTTTCCCGCCACCAATTTCCGAATCCTCTTCATCCTCCCCCAATTATTCACCCCCGACATCTCCCCAAATCCATACCCAAACCTCTACACCACCACAACACCCACTCCTCCTGTCCTCTGTTCCGATCTTTTCTGAACTGGCTAACATGGGCCAACTACTCATTACCCTCTCACAACAACTTCCGATACAGATGAGTGAGGTCGCCAATACCATTCGGCACGACCTACAGCACAAAGTCGACCTCCTGGAAGCCGACATCACCCCACTCCAAGAAGAAGTCGACGCCGTAAAAGCAGAGAATCATCAATTACAGACACAATTAGCCGACCTCCAAGCACAGTTCTCGGAACAACAGGCCTTGATACAGCAAAGAGATGCAACATTGGAGCAGCTTTCCGCCAAAGACCAGCTATTACACGAAGCACACGAAGAAATCCGGGAATTAAAGACCGCACTCCAAGAAAAAGAAGACATCAGCTCATCCCTTGAAGAATTGGTCGAAGAAACGAAGGCCCAGTTGCAGGAAACCATCCAAAAGAGTCAAGACCAACAGCGAGAAGCAGCGCAAGTCCAAGACGAGCTACACAGAGCCCAAGAATGTTTGGACGAGGTAAACAGAATGCTGAGACGCCAATTAACCAGGGAAGCAAAACACCAAAAAGATCTGGCAGATGCTCGAAGAGAACGAGATGCATATTGCAGAACGATTGAATTTCAGAACCGGATAACCAACTGCGAAATCAGAAGGATCGAGTCACAGAGATGCAGCAGAAAGTCACCGAAATGAAGAAATCCCGGGACGCTGCATTATCCAATGATTTTTATTTACAGGAGGCCTTTTTGCAAACCCAGGCCGAAATCTTGCTTACTGAAGCAATCGCACTAAGTTCCGTTAGAATAGATGCGCAGATTTTAGAACCCGACACTTTGAAGCAATTATTAGAAACCCTTAAGAAAAAAATAGCTCGTATATTTAGATTAGCCAGGAATATGTACCTCGAAGGCCTCAAGAAGAATAGTAAAATTCGACCATGCGAATTCATAATGTAACGATGAATTCGAAATGAGTATGATAACAAGGTTTTGTTTCATGATATTTTTCGCACATGTAAAGACTTGTTAAGTCTAGCATCGATCTACGGAATAACACGCAGAATAATGATGCTTACTCATGCTACAATTTTGATAAGGGGAAGGAAGATTCATGAAATACAATCATTCCAGCAAATGGCAGTTCAAACCTTGGTGCTTATAAAATGCGTATGCCTAGCATAGCATTCTTCACTATAGTATTCTTCGAGCTTCGGCGCTAGTTAACGTACTTCCAGCATATTATTCTCGGCGACCCTTACAATCATGTCTGAATCCGACATACTAAGATGGCAACTCAGGAAGCGCGCAAATACACAGAACCATGTTGTGACGACAACAGATACTACCTTACAGGATAATGAAGATGACTCAATAACTTCTGCAACAGTAAAGGTTCATCATAAATTTTCCACAAAATTTAAAATAGAGCTCGACATCCATTCTAGGAGGAATGAGAACTGGCTACGGAGGATCGGACTCCTCCAGTTTGCTCAATTACCATGGGAGCAGTGGATCGATAATGAAGATGCAGAGAATCAGTTACACAGCATGCGACAAACAAAAGGCCTCATTTTAAACCAGGTACAATTTTCGCCACAGTTAGTCTCCGCCATATTTAAACTGTCGTTGTATGATGATGCACGTTTTCCTAAATGTTCGAATGATGATCTGAGAAAAGAATTTGGAAACTGCGAAGACCCCAGAAGATATTACATGTTGAAAAATGCCACATATCAGCGCCGTGAACAATTCAAGTGGTATTTAGAGAAGCTCTGTTTCCTAGTTAAATTCGATTTAATGTGTAGAGAAAATTTCTCACCATTAGTACATGCCGAAGGAGGTGGTAGGGTTAGCTGGACACACTGGCTATATAACCACCTCTATACACAAATAATTGTCGGGGATAAGCGAAGATCCCAAACCAATAGCAGACTAGCAGCCTATTTAGCTGCTATATTCGATTTTGTGCAATCAGTGAAGTATCAGAAGCTAAACTGGTCCCCACATATTAATTCCTGTGATCATGATATGATAGACACAGGACACCCACACAGTGCAGAGCAAGAGGAAGCAGACCGAGTCTCCACATCGTCTGCAAATTTATTCCACACAGGTAATAGCGCACAGAACCAGACAGTAGGAACCCCTTTCGGCTGTCAATTAAACGAAGAATGGAAGACCACTTGCCCACTGTCAGCCCAGGGCAATTACCGGACGATCTCCAACCAGATTATGTGACAGGGATGCAAAACAAATTACAGGAAGTTTCTCAATATCTGCGTCAACAAGAACAAGCGCTTCAGCAGAAAAACGAATTATTATTCGCTACTATGACTAAGTCCAATTCATTACTAGAAAAAATGACACAGATGCAAAAGAATTGGACGACAAAGAAGCTTTACTACAGGAGTTACAGAGTAACCAACGGCAACTAATGGCGGAATTGATTAACGCAAAAAAGTGTTTTCAAGAATTTCACCAATGGCAGCAAAATATACAAAACAGATTCAAGACGAAATGATGAATTTTTCTACCATGAATGCCAACCTGCAAGCAGAAAATGAAATTTTGCATTCAAGAATACAGGTCTTGCAGGAATTCGAAAGGCAGATATTAAAAGATGAAGGCGTAGAACTGAATGCCACATTAATGACGAATGTGGACATAGATTTATTAAAACAGCAATTGGATAGTCGTGTTCAAAGTATTTGGACACTTTTTTGTAGGAGATGGCTTGCTATACTTGTTCCTCCACTTGAACAAGTACGGTCAGAAATGATTCGGGAGCCGAACTCTGGAATAAGCCTACAGGCAACGCAAAAGAATGTCGAAGTCAATAATGCACCTGCGGGTTCGAGTCCACCGTGCGTGCCAGTGTTAGAGGGCCGCCGAACAAGGACAAATGAACTCGGACAGGTGCCTTAAATGTAAAAGTGTTGGACGGTCGCCGAACAAGGACAAAAGTACGAGGACAGGTAGCTTAAATGAAAAAAAGAATCTTTCAGGAAACGCGCAGGTAACTGCAGAAGTGCGCACTCTTGTATAAAATCCTCTATTTAAGGCAATGAGAAAAAGAGCGGAGAGAGCCCCGTTGTGGGAATTGCAGTGTGTTGTTTGATTGAGCCTCATTTTGAGAGGGCTGTAAACGCATTGTGTGAGCGTGTATGTTGTTGAAAAGATAAGTTCTGCTTTGTTCTGTTCCGTCTGTACTCCGGCTAGTCAATTATCCTCACCTTAGTACAGAGTTGCGAATCAGTTGTATGGTGTTACGAGTCTGTTCGGTGATGATTGAATGTGTCCCTGAGCGTGATCAAGTGCTATATGTTATTTGGCAGTTCTTCGGCGGAGTAGGGAACGAGAAAAGTAATCCCGAACTAATTGTCTGTAAGCGACCGAATTCAATACTGTAGTCTACCTTTACTGTTGATTCCGACTACGGAAGACTAGTAGCTGTAATGGTCTGAATGTGAGTAGGACAACGTTAGTTTATAGTTAGCCGTTTATTATCAGAAGATTGGTTGTTCGAGTTTAACATACGATGAGTCCTCGTAACTTTAAGGTATAATGTCTGGTTGGTATACCTATCTGCTCTGACGAAGTACGTATTAGGTGACATTGTTACTGAAGTATATTTTGCTCATAAATTAAGTAACTGGATTGCTACCCTCAGTCCTGAAGTTCTAATTCCAGTACACTGAACAGTCTTCCGTTGTTCAGGGATGGACACTGAGCTAAGAACGGGATAATATTAGGATTGCGTATTAATGTGGGAAAATAGTACAGGGCCTCTGTCTAACAGACCCCTACCACTCCCAAGGACCCACGTGGCTAAGAGGACATTTGCGGTTAGGAAGATTCGAAACCGGCCGAACTTGAAGTGCTTGAGTCTGAAAGTAGAAGTAACGATTAAACGTTTAACATACATCATCATTGTATTTTTTTCTTTATAAGCTATATATAGAAACTTCTAATGTCCGTATTTCACTTCTTCTCCTTCTCCTACAAACACTCAAGTCCCTTTCTGCACAAGAATCCCCCAACAACATGCCCTTAAGCCTGTCTTCATTCTCAAGTGTATAGTCACTCATATTGCTAAGGGTGTATGTCAACTATGCTCTCATACCAAATGTTGGAAGTGGGGTGGACCACAATAATAATTAATCATAGGTTTAGAAGTTCCTCCAACACATTCACTTTATCATACACACCTTAAGACTCAAAAATAGATGAGTGAGAGATAGAGAGAGAATAGATGAGATTTTCAAAGTATATGGAGAGCTAGAATCCTCACCCACACTGTCTTATATTCAAATGTCAAATTATAGTGTGTGAATATGATACAAACTGACAAGATCTTAATCTAGATAGAAATAAGAGCTAGATACAAAAAATTGTGTGCCTAAGAGGTATGAAGAGTGTGTGCATGAGATTATGAAGAATATGAACAATTTAGAATTGTTTTACACCAAAGTCGATGTTGATCGGATCTTGCAGACACACATAAGCGGAGGATAGTACAGAAACAAAATCTCATAAAAGCATAAATAGAATAGAAAGAGACAAGAGATTGGACACCAGATTGGGTACAATCTCCCCCCACATACTCTGATGGAAGAGTCTATCAGATCATGTGTATTTACAGGTATTTTTCATTACATCCTGAATACAAGATACATGAGGGTGGCGCTTTGAAAAGCGTGCATTTATGAAAATCTGCTTTATTTACAAAGTCATCGCTTTTCAAGCAATCTATTATTTTTACAAAAATATCGCTTTCTAAAACGATATATTATTTTTTCAAAAAATATCTAAAATACTATCTTTAAACTATCTTCAAAAATATCTGAATAAGTCCATACATGTTCAAACCCTCATAAGTCTAAATCAAAATAGAATCACATTAAATCCCTCAAGACATTAAAATCCATATAACATTCCATTATTCCATAAAGTATAACACCCTAATTCTAATTAACCTAAATAAAAAAACTAGTGAATAAACAAGTGGGGACAAAAACAGACTTGTTACTCACAATAACTCAGCAAGTGATGTTGATGGTTGGTTGATACAAAGTCCTTCAAATAACTCTAAAAGTTGAGCACACCTCCTCCAAGTGTGTAAGAATACCTCCTTGAAATAGAGGACCTCCTTGATCTCCTCCTTAGCCTTGCCAGAGCTTCAGTTGATGAACTCCTTGAGAAGATGAATGATCAATGAGCAAAGACCTTCTTTTATAACTTTGGATACTCTCCACGATGAGCAAAAAACAAAAGCAATGATCGCTATGAAGAAAACAACTATTGTTAAGTTTAGCAATTCGAAAATTGGTGCCTTAAAAAAGAAAATGCTTGTGTCAATTTGTTTTTCAAAAAGTCACAATTTCAATTTTTTCGTTGTTGTGTCTAACGATCTCGAAGTTGGGTGGCATGAATGAGAGGTTTTTGCCTTACCCAACGCACCCAATGTGCTTGTTATAGATAATCTTCCTAAGACTTTGACATATGCTGGCCATTTTTGGTGATTTTGGACACATTGGACTATATTGACATTATTTCCAATAATCCCCCCTTCAATGTCATAATGCTACAAGGTTTAATAACCTACAAAACTTCCTATGTCTAAAATATATCTCTTAACTGATTTCCACTGAATCTTAAGCTCATTGTGCATGAACCTGTATACTTGAGAAACTGCAAAATAAATGTCACGATGTGTATTACATACATATATCAAGCAACCAAGTGCTTGACAATATAATGTAGCATCAAATGGTTTTGAACTTGCCTTCAACTATAATGACACATTGATATCCATAGGTGTCTGGATAGGCTTAGAATCTGTCATCTTATACCTTTCCAATAATTTCTCAATGCATTTATGTTGTTTCATGTAGATACACTCATCTTTGTACATGAATTCAATTCCAAGATAATAATGTAAAAAGCCTTAGTCATTTACATGAAATGTATGCTTAAGTTTTCCTTTAAGCCATTGATGATCTGAATCTTTGGGACCTATGATAATCATAGCACTTTGTAGTGCATCTTGAACACTAGCTAGTTCATTCTCATCTGAAGTAAGAGCTAAAATACTATGACTCAAAATGTTCATCATAATTTACCTAGTCTTCTTGTTTGACTTATGGTTCTACCATTGTATTCCTTTATACCACTATCCTTCCAGGTTTGATATAACCACTTTGGCGCATTCCTGAAAAGTGGTGGAATCCTTTCTGGTTCTTCAATATCATTTTCTTATATAACTTTGGAACCTTCTTTAACTTCATAAGTCGAAACTTCGAGGGGTACTAATGATGGACTAGGTACTGGTGTAGGTAATGAAACTCTCTCTTCACCTACATCTTTTAGGGTTTGAGAAGGTTCATCAACCCCCTTTGTATGGCTGATTGTAAGAATCCAAATTCCTTCTAAAAAATGCAGTCATTTTATTTTATAAAGTTTGGAATCTCTTCCTTCTTATCATAAGTCTGACGTTTTGCAATAGATGCATTGTGTGAGAGTAGGATATTGTAATAAAGTAAGTCTATGATCCAAGGGTCTGGCCGGTTCAGACAGATCTGAAATCGGACACCGTTTGGTCATCCGTGTGTATGACCAAAGATCTCGAGTTTTAGACTTACTAGGAGGTCTTGTGCTCTTGTGAACAAGTGATCCACTTAGCCTAATGGTTAAGACTCAAGGGTGTGAAGGACGAGGTCTTGGGTTCAATCCCCATGAGGTACATGGGAAGAGTATTTTGCCCAAAGAGCTCTAGAACCTTCTAAAAGCATCCACTGGACACTTGGCGCACATGTAGTTACATGGCTGACACTTGGATGATTAGCATTCACCTGCCCAAGAAGGTAGTCCCCTGGAGAGAGCTATATATAGAGGCATTTGGTTGGGAGGAGAGTCATCTCTCAAGCATGTGGTGGTCGTAATCTTCGTTCTATTGCATTGGTATCAGAGCTTCATTCTCCATAGCTCACTTCTTATTCATCTTGCGTGTGCATTTCTCCTTCTACGACGTAGATGACTGCTCGCGGCTGATCAGAGAAGTCCGTGACGGATTCGTAGTAGGGGCGACAGTCTTTAGCTAAGGAGCTTAGCAAAAGATTATTACTCTATTGTGCACAACAAGGGATTCCAACGCCCGACCTTCCGAATAGAGCATGCTAGCCTACCCAAAGAGCCCGTGGGCGTTGATGACTTGTATTCGGAGGCGGTCTAAACTATCATAGAACAGCGGTGAAGAGGACCTAAAAAGAAGGCAAAATATATTCTCTGTATGCTGTCGGCGGGAATCGATCCCACGCCCCCCCCAATAGGACTGCGATCGCTTATCCAAGGCGCCCACGACGGGATCACGTCCATGAAGCTGCAGATTATCCTTCTTTGCTAAAGATCGGTGCTGTAAATTCTTCATCAAGCTCTAGCCAAGATCAAAAGGTTATTTCCTCTCTGCTGTAGAGCCCGCGAGTGATCGAACACAGAACCTCTGTGTTGGAATGCGTCAGCCTATCCACGAGGCCAAACGAGGTGCACGAAAACATCTCCAGAGCACATAAACTTGTTCGCTCTTTGCACTGCAGAAGCTCTCACTTCAAGAGCTAAAAGGGCGATTACTGAACAGTTCCCTCCGAGATTCGAACCGTGGTGGCATATTTGAAAGTTGCATCAGATAGCCAAGCCACTCCAAGCCTTTCTCTGGTTCAAGTGCGCAGAAAAAGCTTTCTGAATCTGAAGTCGGCGGTGAAGATTCATGAACGGGTCGCAAAACTAAAGATCCATCGAGAGGCATCAAGGACACGGATTACAAAAAGAGCAATTGTTGCAGGCCGAACCCGAGAAGTATTTTCTTTTTAGCCAAAGAAACAACCAAGGAGAATCAAAGAATGAGCAAAGCTTGAAGGAAGTGGAGCCGTGGAGTGAAGATCCGGAGGCCAAACTTCGTCGACCTTGACGGACCAAATCATCAAGAACTATTTCTTGATGAGGAAGCTTCAAGAATGGTGAATAGCTCCTGGCAAGGATCAAGGGATGGACGAAGCTATGATCAAAGCTAAGTATTTTCCAGTTTCTACTTGGCCTTAATGCTTGAATATCTTGTTTTCATTATTCTACACTTAATCCTAGATGCACATTGAAATAGCCAAGATTTCAATTGATTAAGTCTAGATTAGAATAATGAATTAATCCATTTCTCATTCCAAGCATTAGTTTGCATTAAGGAAAGACTTGATTTCAAAAAGATCCTTGTGCATCAAAGAATGTATTTTGGTAGTTTAAATACATATTTCCTTTCCATTGAGTAAGTTTTCTATTGCACCTCAAGGGTATGTTTTTATATCATAGTGCATTAGGACAAAGGAAAGGATATTCATGCATCAGGATTGCATGATATACATTCTTAGTACAAGAAAAAATCGTGCATCAAGCTCATGCATGATTGTTGTATTATTTTTTGGGCATGCAAAGAACATGCATGCATACGCATGTGAGCATATGCTTTTGCATGTAGATACATGCATTTGCATGATAGAATGGAATGCTGATTGCAAGTAGATATGAGAATGTGCTCTCTTAGTATTTAGCTTACTTTATAAAGCTCGCAATTTGACATTAGGGAAGACCAAGGACTAGTTAGTTGCAAAGACATACTAGTTCTAGTTTGCAACTCAAGTAATTAGTCGATTTCTTCCCAAGTCGATACTCTTCTATCAAAGACAAATACTTAATGACAATTAAGTATGATAGATGTCTTGCTAGGTATAAGTAAGCACTAGGAGAAAGTTAAGTAATAAATTTTCTTGATAACCAAGAAAACTTAATTACTTGCAAACTCTTTTGTGATGTATGATGACTCTAAGTCCTGGATGTACTTAGAAAGTCATGCGGATAAGCTTTACTTGATTAGTTACATACTTTATGTAACTTCTCAAGCATCCCAAGGTTGGATGAGAACGTCAACTATATTTCCAAGTTCCTTGAGTACTCTTCTATTTAGAAGATTTCGAAAGTTTAAAGAAGTTTCTTTGTGGTTTCAAGATTTGTATCTCATGATGAAACCTCGGTAAGTAACTTTTTGGAATTGAGATATGAAATAGTCAAGCCTTCTATTTCATGTGAGATCATTCTCCTACCATGTTTAAGATGAATGTATTTTTGGGAAGGTAGATGTTCCAAGTAGAGGATCTTAATTGATTCATGAACTCTTCCCAAAATACACATAAATTCATAGTATATGATAGGTCCAAGGAATGATGAAGGCAAAACCTCTTTAGGATATAAATGTTTTGCCAAGATATAAAGGTACCAAGCTTTTATAAATTTTCATTTGATTTCATCCCAAGGGGTGATGGAAATCAAAGGTTAAACCTCAACATCAATTGATCCTTGACGTCAATAAAAGGATGTTAGGTTCTATAGTTGCATCTCTAGTAAATGATGCAACTAGCTAAGCAATCTTTAGGAAAATAATATAAGTTCCTAAAGACTTGAAGCAAGTGTGAACTTTTCATTTAGGAATAGAAAGTTCCAAGAAATGGATTTTCAATCCATGAACTTCTCCTAAACAAGTTATAAAGTTCAAAGTTGTGTTCACAGTAACATTACTATTGGATCAATCATCAATAGATGCTTGGACTTTAAACATAATTTTGATTGGTGAAATATGTTAAAAGGACTCTAGTAACATCTGAAGATTGACCAATAATAATGAGTTTTGTATCAAACTCAAGAATAGAAGTCGATATCACATAAATGAAAGTTCAACTTAAACTTTCATAGTGGCATGGGAAACCATCTCCAAAATGTGATATTTTGTCTCTAGTTTGATACTCAGGAAATGAATACAATTGAATCAGTAAATTTTTTGGATATTATTTGAAAGAATTTCTTTCAAATGTTCTTTTAATATTGCAAAAGATTCCAAGATGAATCATTTGCTCAAGTTATTCCTTAGAAGGAATCTCAAGTCTTTGAAGAAATGGAATTCTTTCAAGTATTGAGAATGAAATTCTTCATACTCTTTAAACAATAAGTAAGTAGTTCCCGGACATCCCAAACCACTAGAAGTGATATTTCAAGTCCTATTTGTGATATAACCTAAAGGTATATCAAAGATTCTTAGCTTTGGAATCTGAGAGGCATAAGTGTATGCTTGGACTTGAGAAAGATCTCTAAAAATCCTGCAGGTAAGCAAAGAAGCTTAAAGATAGTTTAAAGAGATCTTAAAGATAAAGACTATAAGTCTTTATTTTTATCGCAAGATCAACCAGACTTGATCAATCTTGGCCATGATTGTCCAAGTAATATGCGATTAGAACTACTTTATAGATTGCAAGTATTGGCAATAAAATTCCTTTTGGGAATTATTCACTCAGGTTCCATTTATTCGATGGAAAACTGTGAAAAAGAGTAAGTTGTTCCAAGTCTGAACAGAGTAAAGAAATTCCAAGAATGTAGTCTGTAACCGTGATTAAGTCTGTGGAAGGTAAAACATAAGTGTTTACCTATCCTTCAAGGGATTTTGGTACAAATCCAAAAAGCATGAGCGGATGCTTAAGACTTAAGCAGTAAAGAGATTCCTAAATAAAGTCCTCGGGGTAGGTACCTAAAGCAACAGTAAACAAAGGAATCTAAAGACAAGAAGTCAAAAGCTCTTGTCACTACAAAATTGGTCAAGAATAATCCAATTGAACTTGAATCTATGAAAATTCAAGTACTTGGAATTTTGATTGGTTTTCATTTGAAAACCCTAGCAAAGAAGAATTGATATTCTGTTAAGAGGTTTTCAAGTTCCCAAGGTAAAGCACATGATTGTGAGACGATCATGTGAAGGAATCAAAACCTAGAAAATCTAGTTAGAGGTGATACCTGGAACTTCTAAATTCTCGTAAAAGAATTGAAGAGATAAGGTACTCTATCAAGAGATGTTTAGACTTTAGGATAAGAATCACCCACACATTAATGTGAATATAAAATAGGGTGGTATGGGACACTAGATTTTATACTCAGATTGATATAGGAAAGATGGTATGGGACATCGGACCGTGGGATGATAATTATCTTTTAGTCCTAGTTTGGATTTTGAAGTTAGGTTTCATCCTCAAGGGAATTAAGACTTCAAGAAAAGTTTAATTCGTAAAGGATGAAAGTAGTATCTTACGATACTTCTAGATGACTTCAAGATCATGGAAATTGAAGATATGAAGTAAGGAACTTCCAAGATCTTCTTAGAACACTTCAAGCTTAAGTGTTATTGATAAAAAATATTTGATAAATTTCTGAAAGAAGTTGGACTTTGATTTTGAGTTGATCTTTTCAACTAAAGATTTAATTGACTAAGTCAAGCATCAAGTTCCTAGTGTAACTTGATAAATTCACTCTTTCGACTCAAAGAAATGCACAAGAATTGCATTCACGATTAGGAGTCAAAAAGACTGAATGTGACCTGAACTTAGTCTCAAGTGAAGCATTATTTGAATACGAAACTCATCGACAGAACCTCAGTGGGTCGACACACTGATGTTGGTTACCACACTAGTATCTTGTGGTTGGATGATGTTTTTGATTTGCTTTGAATCTTTTTGAGAAATTAGCTTATTTCTCTTAAAGATAAAAACAATGCTTCAATATCTTGTTGAAATAGATCTTTGAAAAGTTGAAGTCCTGAGTCATCTAGTCTTTGACTCATAACAAGTTTATGTATATTCGAAGTTTGAATTGGTTGTACAGAGTCTTAGTTATTTCTTTCCGCTTTCCAAATCTTTTGGAATTGGCTCAGATATGGTATCTGATTCCTTTTGCAAAAGACCAGGGTTAGCCGGTTAGAATAAAATAACTAACTTGAACATCCTAGATAGATGTTATGTACAAGAACCTTTTCAATCTTCAAAAGATGATAAGTCTAAGTGGACTTATTCATTTGAGTTTGCTTCAAGTTATAGCATAAATGATTTCCTGGAGTCCAGTATACCCTAGAATAGGGAAGTTAGGAATTGCTCATCAGATTGATAATTCCCAAGAACTTTCAGTTAAAAGTCTTTGAGAAAAGTGTCCTAAGTTGGACAAATTTTCATTTTTGAATGTGAATTGGTGAAGTTAGTATGGTTGATTCCATCAAAATGGTAAACTTTCTCCTACAGTTTACATAGGATTTTTTCGACTCATTGGGACAAAGTAGTCCTCTAGTCGGGTGAAAAAATCAAGTAACTGTTAGATAAAAGTAAACCATTGTACAGACATCTAAAGTTAGATGTATGGGACAACCAAACTTCAAGTTCTCCAAAACAAATTCAAGTGAATCAAGAATTCCCAAAGTCTTGCGAGGGATAAGAATCCCACCTTAATTACTAAGCCCATGCACCAGTAATGCCTAGAAACTGTGAATTAGCCAGGGATGTCATTAGATCCACCCTTATTATTCTTCACTAGTTTGTACTTTGTCCCGTTCATCAAAGTGCAAACCCAGATAGTGTTTTGAATCATTTGGGCAGGGATGCCACCACAGAGATGAGACATGTTCTTCCAGTTCTAGAACATGACCATGTTCTTCCAGTTTTTAGAACATGAGGCTCGGGGGTTGCCTACAGTATGTATATAGCTCTATTTTCGAGGACCAAAATCTTTTCCAAGGGGGGAAGAATGTAATAAAGTAAGTCTATGATCCAAGGGACTGGCCGGTTCAGACAGATCTGAAATCGAACACCGTTTGGTCATCCGTGTGTATGACCAAAGATCTCGAGTTTTAGACTTACTAGGAGGTCTTGTGCTCTTGTGAACAAGTGATCCACTTAGCCTAATGGTTAAGACTCAAGGGTGTGAAGGACGAGGTCTTGGGTTCAATCCCCATGAGGTACATGGGAAGACTATTTTGCCCAAAGAGCTCTAGAACCTTCTAGAAGCATCCACTGGACACTTGGCGCACATGTAGTTACATGGCTGACACTTGGATGATTAGCATTCACCTGCCCAAGAAGGTAGTCCCCTGGAGAGAGCTATATATAGAGGCATTTGGTTGGGAGGAGAGTCATCTCTCAAGCATGTGGTGGTTGTAATCTTCGTTCTATTGCAGATATCAATCGCATCTAGAACATAGAATTTGTATCCTTTGCTTTCGATTACATAACCAATAAAGATAACTTTAATGGCTTTTACATCAAGCTTACCACGTTCCTTCTTCTCAATATGAACCTAAGCTAGGGAACCAAAAATTTTGAAGTAACTCACATTGGGTTTCTTCCCATAATAAACATCATAAGGTGTGATGACCTTTAAAGCTTTTGTGGAAGACCTATTGAGAATGTGATTAGTTGTATGTAGTACATCAAACCAAAACTTGGGACAAAAGCTTTTTGGATGACATCATACTACGTATCACCTCACCAAGTATCCTATTCTTTCTATCAGCAACACCATTCTGTTTTGGCATGTAAGCAATAGTGAGTTGATGAGAGATACCTTTGTCTTCAAGAAAAGACTTAAAGTCTTTAGACATATACTCTCCTCCTCTATCACTTCTCAAAATTTGGATCTTTCAATGATTTTCATTTTCAACCATAGCTAAGAATTTCTTGAAAGTAGGAAAAAACTTTGACTTCACTTTAAGTTCTAAAATATGTGACTGAGCTGATTCACCAATTTTCATCCTTGTGTTGGTTAGTTGTCTCCTTAGTTGAGCTTTCCTAGCAGGGTTTCTACTTTGATAGAGATTCTCTAACTCCAACCAAGCTTGACAAGAGGTTTTGCAAGACTTGATTTGGGGTATAATATACCTCTAGACTCCCATAGCAATATATGAAAGTGTTTATACATCCCTTGAATCCGTTTTTTATTGCTCTTCTGTAGGAAGTAATCTGGTAGCAGTACAGACTCCTGATGATGAAGGAGTTTCTTCTTCTTCACTAACCTCCTATTGAGCAGAAATAGGAACAAGGATTCTTCTAGAAGATGAAGTAACATCTTCTCTGAATTTTCTTGGACTTGGATAAGTGCCATTGACAATATTCCATGAGTCCTTAGATAGTAACAAATTCATGATCATAAAACTCCACATTGGATAGTTGGAGATGCCCTCAAGCTTGTCGTCATTCTCAAGTCTATAGTCACTCATATTGTTAAGAGTGTATGTCAACTATGCTTGGATACCAAATGTTGGAAGTGGGGTGGGCCATAATAATAATTAATCATAGGTTTAAAGGATCCTCCAACACATGAACCTTAGCATACACACCTTAAGACTCAAAAATAGATGAGTGAGATATCGAGAGAGGATAGATGAGAATTTCAAGGAGGACGGAAAGCTAGAATGCTCACCTACACTATCTTGTATTCAAATGTCAAATTACAATGTGTGATTATGATACAAACTGATAAGATATAAATCTATGCAGAAATAGGAACTACATACAAGAAATTGTGTGCCTAAGAGGTTTGAAGAGTGTATGTTTGTGTGAGAATATGGAGAATATGAAAAGTTTGGAATTGTTTTACAACAATCTTGAATTTTGATTAACCTAAATCAGAAACTAGTGAATGAACAAGTGGGGATAGAAATAGACTTGTTACCCATGGTAACTCAACAAGTGATGCTCATGGTTGGCTGATATGAAATCCTCCAAATAACTCCAAGAGTTGAGCACACCTCCTCCAACTATGTAAGAACACCTCCTCGAAGTATAGGACTGTTATCGTTAGTGTCCATGTGAAAGGCCAAATTACCACCAGACACATCTTTGTATATGTTATTTAATAAAACATATAGTGGCCTCGTCAATCACATACTATAAGTTCAACCACATTTGTAACACCTAAGAAGTCTATGTTCATGCTCCCTGTGTTCGCGTATTTTGTAGCCTTTGTGCAAAGTACTGTGTGCGGCCCTAGGAGCTCAGTTTTCTACCCCGAGGATATCTTCGTGGAGCTCTGGAGAAGGAGAGCACTTTTGTGGTGCATTGTCATCAAAATTCTTCACTGGTATCAAAGCATTTCGACAAAAAAGATTTGTTTCTTTTGTGCGAGCGAAGCGAGCACCCACCCACCCATGGCTTTCTCCAAGGCTTACGAATAAGGTGGCAACCAAGGCATAGACCTTGGCATACCTTTTCATCTGAGTCACCGAAGTCACCTTTGGTGCCGTTGGCTACACGCAAGGGAAGACCTCAATGATCAAGGAAGATAGATGTTCCCGGTACTTCTCAAGAGGTCACCCATCCCAGTATTGTTCCCCTGGAGCTCGCTTAACCGTGGCAATTTCTTGCCACTAAGCTACACCCTTGTGGTATCTGAAGAAGGGGAAAGACTAAGGTTAACATTACCTTGAACATGTTTTGGTCCTTCAAAGCTTCATTCTTTGCTTTCAAAGCATGTTTTTGAAGCTTTTTTGGGGTGTCTTTTGGAGCCATTTTGGAGTACTCTCGCACATAGTTCTCTTCAGACAAGTTCAAGAACACTAAGAAGAGTGTTCTTTGTACTTTTGCAAAATATAAATATCAACCTTTGGGGCTATGTTTTCAACCACACTTGTAAAACTACAGGTTTCTCAAAAGGTTTTCAGTTTTGGTGGGAGCAGTTGCTGCAAATTTATGCAAGTTTTTGAACCTAAAACATCAGAGTTGACAGACACTTGCAAGTGTTGTTGGCTAGTTTTTGGGTTGTGCATTCACCCTTTTAGTGTCATTTTACTGCATATATTGAGCACATACACACCATGTACACATTTGTGGATACGACTTATGTATGTCCATGTGGTCATTGATATAGCGGTTACGTTTTTTGCATAAAGGCTTTTACATTTGATAAAGAGGGTCTTGGTGAGGTTTTCTTAATTGGGAGAAACCGAGATGTTGGGGTATCTTTAGTGATACAGGTGGAAGACTTACCCAGTCTCGCGATAGGAGATGTATGATAGTTGTTCATAGGTGCTCGATAAGCCTAGTTGGCTTCTATTGGGTAACTGATTATATGCAATGGATTGAATGATTCACTATGCAGGTAAACATGTTAGTACTTGCAGTTTTATGATATTTTGACACTGGTCATATGCTCATTTTGTAGAGGATATTCTGGCAAAATTTTTCCAAATCTTTGGTTCCATCAACTATATAGTGGTCAATTTACTCCTTGATACACTTATTCGTTGGTGTTTGGACTCTTTTAGCTTCATCATCATTCTATTCAGTTCTCTACCATCATGACATCAGAGGTCTCAGGCACATATGGTGGATCAAAATCTAGTGCCAGTGTTCTAGGGAGGAGCTATAACTTGTAGGGCAAAGACAATTTTGAGATCCGAAAATTTGATGGCACAAACTTTGCTCTATGGAGGAGTCATATTAAAGATGTGATGAGGAGGCAATGAAAGCTAGTAAATGGGATTTCAAAGAAGCCTACTGACATGGATGAAGATGATCGGGATGAGTTAGATGAAATGGCATGGTCTACCATTCGCTTGCACTTGGCAAATAATGTTTACTTTATAGTATTAGACTGTGAAAGTGCAGAGCAGCTTTGGAAGAAGTTATGCAATACATATGAAAAAGAGATGGAATCAAATAAAGTTTATCTAATGAGAAAATTATATGACCTTTGCATGAAGAACACAGATAGTGTTGTTGCTCATCTAAATGAGTTTGATGCTATATTCTCCCAGTTATAGGCTCAGAAAATGGATATGGATAATGAAATGAAAGCAGTTGTTGTTATGCACCTTGCCATCATCATGGGATACATTTTGCACAACTATTAGCAATAGTGCACCTAGTGGTAAACTCGTCTATGATGACATATGTGGAGCACTCTTGAGTGAGGAGATTCATAGAAAATCTATGGTTGGCACTCAAAGCGGAGATGCATGTAATGTTTGTGATTCTTACCAAAGAAAGAATCAACAACATGGCAGGAGCAAGAACAAGGAAAAGAATGGTCAATGGAATAAGAGTAGAAGTAAATCAAGGAAGAGAGATATCGAATGCCATTATTGTCATAAGAAAGGACACATGAAGAAAGATTGTTATGCATTAAAGAATACTAAAGGTAAAGGATAGAATGTTGATGGGCATGTTAAACAATCACCTCCACCATCTACTTTGGCTATGAAGATTGAAGAAATTAATGCTATTTTTGATGATGCTGATGTGTTGACACTTGATAGTACTGTGCCAATTGAGGCTCTTATGGATAATTCTCTTTCCCACATGTGGTTGCTAGATTTTGGTGCTTCTTTCCATGTGACACCACACAGAGAATGGTTCTCTAATTATGGAGCAAAGTCTCTTGGTACTATGAGACTTGGTGTACGTGACATTGTGGGGATTGAGATGTGGTTGTGCAGTTCATTGATGGTTCAAAATTTACAATGCATAATGTACGCCATGTACCTCATTTATCATGGAGTTTGACGTTAGTTGGTCAACTTGATGACCTTGCTTACAAGGTGGTCCTCTATACTCAGTCCTTTTGTATATCAAAGAACAATACAGTTGTTGCAAAAGGAAACAAAGTTGGCTCACTTTATCCTTTATTTGTATCACAAAAAGAGCTCTTGTTAGCTGTTACTTAACACCCTATGGCTTGTATTTGGCATGGACGTTAGGGCCATATATCTCGTAGTGGAATGGAAAATCTTTCACGTTTTGGCTACTTACCTGTGTTACCTTTCTCTAATTTTTCATTTTGTGAGCATTGTCAATATGGAAAACAAACCACAAATGTGCATAGAATGCACATTGACTCTTCAATTCAGCCTTTAGATCTTGTTCATACAAATGTGTGTGGTCCTATGCCCACTAGGTCCTTAGGCAGTTCTCTTTGCTTTGTCACTTTCATAGATGATGCTACTAGAAAAGTTTGGGTATATCCTATCAAATCGAAGGATGAGGTATTCCCTACTTTCATAAAATGGCTTGCTTCAGTTGAGACTGAAAAAATAACTTAAGATAATGGGGGTGAGTATACCTCACATGAATTCAACCTTTTTTGTCGTTCTAGAGGGATTCATAGAGAGTTTACAACTCCTTATACCCCAGTACATAATGGTGTAGCTGAGAGGATGAATACAACTATTTAGGATAGAGTAGTTTCTATGTTGCATCATGCAAACCTCTCACAAGGCTTTTGGGCGGAAGCAGTATTGAGTGTAGTTCATGTGATTAATCTTTCACCTAGTACTGCCAAAGGTCTAAAGGTGGCACAAGAGTTATGGACAGGGAAGCCACCATATTATGATCATCTTCGAGTTTTTGGGTGTGAAGCATATGTTCATATATCGCTTATGGGATCTTGAAACATGGCAGTGATTAGAAGTAGTGATGTCATTTTCAATGAATCTAAGATGCATAAACAACCCATTAAGGAGGTTGAAGTGAGAAGAGTGGTGTTTGAGGATACTCTTGCATGGAGATCTTACAGATGAGATCTATATGGAACAACCAGAGGGTTATGTAGTTCATGGCAAGGAAAGTCTAGTTTGTAAGCTCAAGAAGAGCTTGTATCGACTTAAATAGTCCCCTAGACAATGGCACCAAAAGTTTGATGCTTTTTTGAAGTCTCAAGGCTACTCTCAAAGCAATGAGGATCATTGTCTCTACACAAAGAGACGCTCAGATGGCAACTTGATATGTTTGATACTTTATGTCGATGATATGTTGATTGCTAGGAAGTCCTCTTATGCCTTGTCAATTCTCAAAAAGAAGTTGAGTCAGACATTTACTTGTCTCAAAGTGAGTACATATCCAAAATACTTCACACATTCAATATGCAGGATGGAAAGGCATTGAGTACACCTTTACCCACATATGTGAAATTGAGCAAGGATGATTGCCCCAAATCAGATGAGGAAAAGGAATTCATGACCAAAATTTCATATCAATTTGCTATTGATAGTCTCATGTATGCTATGGTAGCTATGAGACCAGACATTGCATTTGTAGTGGGAGTTGTGAGTAGATATAAGTCTAATCCTGGCAAGAAACATTGGGAAGTGGTCAATATGATTTTGAGATATTTGAGTGGCACTAAGGACATGTGTCTATGCTTAGGTAGAGGGAAAGCATATGTTATTGGTTACACCGATTTTGACTATGCTGTTTGTGTAGACAATTGTAAGTCTACATCAGGGTACATTTTTCATTTTGTTGGAGGTGCTATCTTTTGGAGATCTCGTCTTCAATTATGTACAACTGTTTCCACCACAGAAGCAGAGTATGTTGCAGTAAGTGAGGCATGTAAGGAAGCATTATGGCTTTCTTGTCTTGCTTGTGATATGGGTTTACCTCAGCATGTACCTCGTTTGCTTAGTGACAGTCAGAGTGCCATTGCTTTGGCTAAGAATCCAGACTAGCATGCAAAGACCAAGCACATTAAGGTGAGGTATCACTTCATTAGAGATTGCTTAGCCACGAAGTACATCATATGCCCACTTTAAATTTAAGATGCTCTTAGTTGGACTATTCTCAAAACCATGTGCTAGCAAGTAGGCATGTATCTTCTCATACCAAGAATTTTGTGCTTGTTTCAAATCATATAATGCCTTTTTCAACCTATACACTTTGCACAAAACCATAGGGCTAAAATACATACACTTCTTCATGCATATCACCATTTAGAAATGTAGTTTTAACGTCCAATTGATGTACATTCCAACTATGATGAGGTCCAATGCACAAATGCTATGATCAATGGTCATTCGACATGTGGGAGCAAAGGTTTCATCAAAGTCAATGCCTCACTCTTGAGCATAAACTTTGTCAACAAGCCTAGCCGCATACCTATCAAATTACATTTTAACTTGTATATCTATTTAGTGCCTATGTCCTTTTTGCTTTTAGGAAAATCACAATAAAGAACAAGTACCATTCTTCATAATAGCATCATATTTTGATTGCAAAGAAGCCATCCAATTTTGGCAATGTTGTGCTCCATCAAAAGAAAGAGGCTCATTCTCATCACAAAAACTAGAGACAACCATTGCATAGCAATCTGATGTAAAGGAAGCACTATGAGAGTTGAACAAGTATGATATGGCAAAGGTGCATCTAATTTTCTCTCTCTCAAAGTCTGCACCAACATTTTAGGCATAGTTTTTGTCTCTTCTATGTCATCCCTCTCATCAATAAGTGCATGATGTAAATCTGCATTAGAAATGGAACGATCACATTTGAAATTGCCCCTTATGAATCATTACTTGTAAAGGCTGAGAAATTATCTCTTATGGACTAGCACTTGATTGTGCACCTATAAAAGAGTCGGCAAAGTGTCATACACATCCTTTGAGCTAAACAATGTCTCCTTTGTACATGAATGTAAGGGTAGAATTGTATTTTCCACAAAAACATCATCATGGGAAACCAAAATGTGCTTATTATATGGATGATAAAACCATTAACCTTTTCTTTCAAAATTGTACCCAACAAAAATACATTTAACACTTTAATCATTCAATTTTATGTGTTATTTTTCATGCACTAATGCATATGCCAAACAACCAAAAACATGAAGATGAGCAACAAATGGCTTGTGACCATGTCAAGCCTCATATGGAGTGATAGACTATAATGCTTTGGTGGTACACCTATTAAGTAAAAATGCTTCACACATAACATCTTCTTGCACAAAATCTATGTTGTAAAGCATGGATTTTGACCACACACCTCACCATTTCCATGAGAGACATGTTCTTCCTTTCATCAAATCCATTTTTTTGAGGTGTATATGACATTTTACATTGATGTTTTATCCCATGTTCAACCAAAAATGCATTAAAATCAGAAGACATATTTTCCCCCTCCTCTATCATAATAGATGTTGCCCATTTTATATGCTAGTATAATTTCGTCCATGACCATGAATTGTTTAAAGCACATAAACACTTCAGAATTTTCTTTCAATGAATACAAGCACACATGCTTGCAAAAGTCATCAATGAAAGTCATGAAGTATAGGTAATTCCTAAATGAAGGTGTCTACATGGGACCACAAACATCACTATGATCAACTCTATTTGAACCCTCTTTTGAGAAGGATGAACATTTCATTTTGCCCAAAATATAGCTTTCACATACATGTTTAAAGGGAGTCTCAAGTTTGTGTAGAGAGGAAACCATTTTTTATTTCTATAGGCCAAGCAAACCCGCAAAATTCAAATGACCAAAGTGTGCATGCCAAAGATTTGCATATGATATAGCTTGAGAATCATGAACTGCACATGGTGAATCATTCATAGAATTCACATAGTCTATGAGCTTATAAAGCCCATGACATAAAATGCTAGAAGCAATAATAACACCACCATTCTAGGGATAATGAACTCTACATCAACCATCAACAAATTTTACAACCAAGCCAATCTTGGCTAATGGTGAAGCCGATAATAGATTTTTCTTCATCCCTGACACATTTACGACATCTGACAATGTGAAATAACTACCATCAATAGTAATTAGAATGATTTTTCCAAGTCCCATCATAGGGTAAGAGGATCTCCTAGTACATGTGACAATATTCCCTATATGAGAAGGCTCAATTGAGGTGAAGAAACCATGCTACAAGGTAATATTTTGGTTGCACCATTATCAAAGTACCAAACATCCGAGTTTACTACAAACACACACTACTCATGAGAAGATGGTTCATAACTGCAAACAATAGTAAATGCCCATTCTTCATTATGAACAAGATTACCAGACTTTGTTTTAGGCATAGATGCCTCTACAACAACCATTCTAGCCTCTATCTTCTTTGCATCTTTTGCAAGCAATATAGGGCAACTCTTTATGACATGCTCATTTGCCTTATAGTGCTTGCAAAAATGTTTTTGCTTTTCTGTTTTCATATCATATGTGTCTTCCTTCTTCGACTATGCAAAATTAATAGATTTCTACTTACTAGTGGATGAACTCCATTTACCTTTTCCCTTTTTATTAGCTAAGAAATCTTGATCTACAACACATAATTGACATATTCTGCTTGGATTGATATTTTTGCAACAAAACAGAGATGAACTCCTCAAATGTTAAGGCATTTGAATTGCCTTTCATCATCAACCAAAGAGTCGAAGCAAAAATCTAATACGAATTTAGAAGACCATCAAGAACAAACTGCTCATGTGAATTGTCTGGCAAGATTTTATCCACAAAAATTACCCTTGAAATCTTTGATCTTTTTCATGTTGTAAGCAACACGAGCCTCATTTCTTGCTTTGTATAATGTTGTAAGAGTATCCAAAGCATCTTTTACCATCTCAAAGGAGTGAATATGAGGGCTAATGGCACATTTGATAGTCAAGGCTATCAATGCATGTGTTTGTTTATCTCTACCATTCCAATGAAGTTGCTCTTGAGTAGGTGCAATAGGAGCTGCATCACGACTAGGGAATTGAAGGTCATCATCTTTAACACCACTTGCATCACCTTCAATAGCTATATTTGTAAGTGTAGTAGGACATTCTTCAACACCTTGCACAATATTCCAAGAGCCATTTTGCTACCAATACATGATGCATCATGTATGCCCACAATGGGTAATTAATACCAGCCAACTTATTCCCAACATCCATAATAGAGAATACATAATTGCTCTCAACCATGTCTACTGACTAAATACCTTGATGTAGAAAATTGATTATATGTCAGGAAGTTGAACAGAAATACGCTAATGAGCTTTGCTAGACCTGTAGTAGACTTTGAGGCACTTGCTAGCAAACCAAAACTTGTATAGATGTTTGGGACAAAAAGACAAAATTTCTTGCACAATTGCTGTGAAAGTGTGTTTAGAGACCGAAATGAGCTCAAATCAAAATTTTGATGCCAGAAGGCAAAGTTGCTTTGAAATCCTAATCGCCTCGAGTATGCTCACCAATTTTCATGTGATTATGAGACTGTGACAAGAGGCGTGTCGAAGAAGCCCAAGAGAAAGCGACAACCTACTCTGATAACAATTGTTGGAGTTTGAGGTTTGTAGAAGCACACAAACAACACAAGAAAGAAGAAGAATCTTGCAACAGAACCCAATACAAAATGTATTACCAGGTGAATGTACAGAGATAAGTGACACAAGTCGACGGAAGAAAAACCTCCTAAAGAGGGAAATAAGTGCCCCAATGGTCCTATGTGTGCTCACACAAATCACTACTGAAAGATATCAACAATAGACACACAAGCAAGCAAGCATCTTTCACAGGCAAGTAGACACTAGACACAAGCTCTAAGAAACTTGCCAATATTCACAAGATTGAGAAGAATACACAAGCTAACCCTAACAAATGAAAGCCCATTATCTTTTATACACTTTTTAGAAGTTTGGACATTATCTTGTTTGACCTAAATTAAATGAGAGCCCATTATCTTGTTAATATTGTAATGTTTGACCTAAATTAAAAATAGTCTTAAACCTTCATTTAAACTGAGATTCAAGATCTAGAAAATCAAAGAAAATTTTGGTGACTTAGACTATATGTTCTAAGGCTCAAGGAATCCTTGGTCTTTACAATTCTCGAGGATATTTTCAATAAGAATACTCATAAATATTATAAAAGGGTACTTTTACATAATTGTTGCGGCATAATTTGGAATTTTTGGGTCCCCTTTGGCTATGACTTTGTCCATTTGC
This sequence comes from Ceratopteris richardii, assembly GCA_020310875.1. NCBI lineage: Eukaryota > Viridiplantae > Streptophyta > Polypodiopsida > Polypodiales > Pteridaceae > Ceratopteris > Ceratopteris richardii. The sequence continues at coordinate 51,226,116 of CM035426.1, read as the reverse complement.
CTCCTTGGGCCCTTGGTTCTCGTTCATGCTTGCTTTCTTTGTAACCCCTTCCACCTTCTCATCTTTTTTAGCATTTATTACGATTGTCATGTATTATGTCATATGTTTAAACATGTAATAAGCCATTTTTATGGGGAAAATTATCATCATTAAAATTTGAAAATTCCATAAATGTTAACATATTTTAAATCAAATCCTTTTTATAAAAATATAAAACATTTTCAATAGTATGAAAATGTTTATGACTATATTTTTTTAAATTTTCTTTTTTGACTCTTCACGTAGAGCAAAGACACATAAAACAGCAACTCAACTTGACTATATGAGTAAAGTTGACTATATGAGTAAAGTGTGAACTCAACTTGGTCTTAGATTGCTCTCATCTCCACAAATGACCGCCTAAAATTCGAAGGACGAAACCCTAAAGACAGTAGAACTGAACTATAAAATATACACAGGAAACACTTATCATTAGATTACATAACGGGAGAGCTGTATCTCTGCACGACGCAGAGAACGACATGAGCTTCTTTGGAGACATCAAGACACGAGCACGTCTCGCCCTGGATGGGACGACCGGACAGGAGCCGCCTTCGAAGAGGCTTCGGAGCCTTCTTGTCGGAGAAGTCGGGATCGGGGATGCTGGTTATGGGATCGACAGTACCTTAGGTCTCGGTGGAGGAGTGTGTTTCGATCCCCTTGCCGCTGCATCTTATGGCAGAGGACTTTCAGATTCTCTTCTATTGGGTACAGATGCCAGGGCTTCCCTTTTGCGTGCAGCATTGGATCAGCAAATCCCTCCTACCTCTGGATTATCTTCGTCTCTTGGATCTTTTGGTACAGTTGGAGGATTGGGATCGCTTGCATCTCTTGGCTCCTTGGGTTTACCTGCTGTCGGTGCTGCCTCCCTTGACCGCAACCTGGGTGTTTCGCAGATTCTCTCTCTTAAAGATCCAAGTGCATTGCTCGGTAATTCGCTTGCTTCAGTGGCAGGTGCTCAGATTCCTTTATCAACTGCTCGCACCAAGACGAAGCTCTGTAAGCATTTTATTGATAATAGATGCAAGTTTTTTCACTTGTGCAGTTTTGCACACAGCATTGACGAACTCAAGCAGATGCCTGACGATAATGATGCGGAAGGAAAGGCACTTCTGGAACGTTATAAGGCAAAGGCAGAGGCAGAGAAGCGGATTTTAGGCCTGAATTCTGCTGCAACAGTTAGCCTTCCCGAAATGAAAACCAAGCTCTGCAAGTTTTTCATTGACGGTGAGTGCAGATTTAATCAAGGGTGCCACTTCGCTCATAGCATCGGGGAGCTGAAGAAGCTCCCAGAGAAAGGTGATGTTGCCGGAGAAGCTCTGTTGGAGAGGTATCATGCTAAGGCAAGCAATGTTCAAGAGCAAGGTTCCACTTCTTCGGGGAAGGCAAAACTCTGTAAATACTTTATTGTCGGCATCTGTAAATTTAAAGACAGCTGTAACTTTGCCCACAGCATAGGAGAATTGAAAAATCTTCCTGATGACGATGATGAGGCTGAGAAGTTGTTGTTGGAACAGTACCGCGCCAAGATAGGCCCTGAAAAGGCAGGTCAGATTAAAGCGAAGGATTTACTTGTTGTTGAGAAAGAGAGAAACGAGGCTCAAAAAGATTCTGATGGGTTAGATGCGAGTGAGAAGGGACCCGATACAGTACAGAGCACCCAAAATTTTGAGAATTCAACTACTGATACTGCTGTGAAGGTTGTTGACAAGTCACAACGTTTTTTGAAAACAAAGTTATGTAAACATTTCTTGATTGGTGCTTGCAAGTTCGGTAAGAACTGTACTTATGCACACAGTATTGAAGAGCTTCAGCCCCCAGCTGATGGGGAAGATGTTCGTCCCAAGACATCAGAAATGAAAGAGAAGGATTCTTCTGGTGGCATGGCTGAACATTCCCCACAGCTGGATGATAGTAAGGCAGGTGAGAATTCTAATTCAAAACAGGATGACAAACAAGGATCACAGAAGATAAAGGTGTGCAAGTTCTTTTCAGAGGGCACATGCCGCTTTGGGGCTTCATGTGCATTTCTTCATGATGAGAAGAAGCAAGGAAATAAAACCAATGAAGCTCTCCCACAAGTTGGAGCATTGGTTGGACCTGGGGATGTCAAGCCAACTTATAAAACACGCCTTTGTAATATGTGGGAAAAGGATAAGAAATGCACGTTTGGTGCCAAATGTCACTTTGCCCATGGAGCAGAAGGTGGGCTCATGTTTGTGTTAGCTACTACATTTTTAGCCGGTTGTTTTTCTGCAGAATTATGTGCATTGTTGTATCCTAATTTTGATTTGGAATTTTTATCCATTTGTTGACCTTGTCAGAGTTGCGACAAAAAGCTGCTCCGAGTATTCCACCTTCTGATAATTTGGTACAAAGTTCTTTGGGGCTCGAAGCACTTTCACGATCTTGGCAATTGGGTTTTTCATCTTCTCTTCCTTATTCATATGATGTTACTGATACAAAGTGGAGGCCTTTTAGGGCAGCTGATGATGGTATTCAAGGGCTTGGAGCTGGTATTGGTGTAGGTGAAAGAATTTTTGATGCAGGGGCCTCTGAAGGATTGCATTTGAGGAGCTTATATCAAAATCCTGGCCAGCTTGATCAAACAAACTCCATTGCATCGTTATCATCCTTGACCGGTGCGAATGTAGGGCTGACATCCAATCTGTTTGGTAATTTGCCATCCTGGTCAATGAGATAAGTGGAGATGCTTGGTGCAACCTCAGTGGAAAAATAGAGGCTCAATTGAATGGGTCTAGGCTTTAGTCCTAGCTTGGATGTTTCTTGGATACTTGTTTTTTGCTATTCTTCTCTTCATGTTGATCTTTCTTTCTTGTTCCATGGATCAGAGGCATCTCTCGACTGCTAGTGGGAGTCCAAGTTAATTTCTTTTTATTGGCAATTTTTTCTGAACTACTTTTTCTCTCTTTTTTGACCAGAAAAATTTAAACATTGCAATAAGGATTTTAATTTCTATCTAATTTGAATGGTTCTAAGTTATTTTAATGATTGGATAATAATGTTGATGCATAGTGCCTTTAAAGTTCTTAACTGTTGCCATTGTGTGTCATATTGAATATGTGAGTTTCATTTGAGATGAAACTCTCTGGTAGTACAATGTTTACTTTTTTTTTTTATAGTTTTTCTGGTTTTCTTTTTGGGAGTGTAAATGAGGTAAAGTCCTAGTGTAAATCAGGTAAATGCTAATAAGGTTTTCAATTCTGATGTAAAATAATGAGAATGGTAGGTTTGAAAAATCAGGTGTTTGTTCAAGTAAATTACAAATATTTTTATTACGCTTTGAGCTTAACATTCAATGCAGTCATTGTAAGAGTAAGATGGAAGAAAGTTCCATTAATCTCAGATGTGATGGTATTGCTTCTTGCTTCTGCTTCCTTACTTTTTAACACAATGGTAACGGTTTCCTCAATTCTGATGTAGAATAATGAGAATGGTAAGTTTGAAAAATGAGGTGTTTTCTTTTTTGTTCAAGTAAATTACAAATATTTTTATTACGCTTTGAGCTTAACATTCAATGCAGTCATTGTAAGAGTAAGATGGAAGTAAGTTCCATTAATCTCAGATGTGATGGTATTGCTTCATGTTTTTGCTTCTACTTCCTTACTTTTTAACACAATGGTAATGGATTCCTCTCTTTATGAGCATGTCCCTTGGTAGAAATGACAATGTCTTATTTTTTACAAAACTTTTAAGTAACTTTGCCATATGTAGGTGTCCTCTCTTGAGTAAATGAGTAACAATGTGCATGCTAACCCTAGCATGCATACTTATCTAGGGGTGTCACATAAATTCCTATAATGTCCATAAAATCCTAACGTATTCTCTTGGGAAAAGTATATTGTGCTCTTTGAGGTTTTTGACTTAGTTGCCTAGACATTCTCATGCTTGTCAATGGCCTCGATCTTGAAAAAATGAAGTGGTTTGCACCGTTACTTCAATATAGCTCGGTTGATTTCTTTTTGTTTTTTCCCTGGTTAGAAAGCTTCCTCTGTTTTTTTAATCCGTTTCCATAATTGTTAGGAGGATGGCATAGGTTGTGGTTTCTCCAGCCATGGTGTCTGGACACTAGTTTTTGTGGACTCTTAGGATGTCTTCTGGTATGTGTAATTACAGTCTTCAATTTATATGGCCGTATATATGTGCATTTGGTTGGCGCATTGCAATTTTTTATTTAAAAAAGTTATTAATTATGGTTCATGTATCTTTGTTCCTGATGTCTTCAATTCTGGGAAGAATATTTTAGTGATGTAAAGTAAACTGTAATGGCTAACATTTATAACCAAATAAATTTAATCATTTGCTCATTTTGTAAAAGTAACCTCCCGTTTAACTATCTCCATTCCTTCCCATGGCTCTGTCAATAAATTGGTCTGGCTTTTTGAAGTTTATAAAAATGACACTTTGTTAAGAAAAAACTTTTTCGCGAAGGATGAAAGAGAGGATAAATGGCTGCCTGATGAATAAAAGAAAGGCCAATGTTTGACCCGTCCACCCAAGGGTGTATGACTTGTTATCTTTTATGGTTCAAGTGATGTGCAATTTTTTATTTAAAAAAGTTATTAATTATGGTTCATGTATCTTTGTTCCTGATGTCTTCAATTCTGGGAAGAATATTTTAGTGATGTAAATTAAACTGTAATAGCTAACATTTATAACCAAATAAATTTAATCATTTGCTCATTTTGTAAAAGTAACCTCCCATTTAACTATCTCCATTCCTTCCCATGGGTCTGTCAATAAATAAATTGGTCTGGTTTTTTGAAGTTTATAAAAATGACACTTTGTTAAAAATAAACTTTTTCGTGAAGGATAAATGGCTGCTTGATGAATAAAAGAAAGGCCAATGTTTGACCTGTCCACCCAAGGGTGTATGACTTGTTATCTTTTATGGTTCAAGTGATATTCTTTTAACTGTGAGCTGTTTATTGATGATGAATAACTTGATATTTAACTGTGGATTTTTATCTTTTTATCTCTTTTTTCAAATTCTTAACTATTTATTAAATGTAAAAAACATCAATCAAAGCTTAACGTAGCTGTTCAATGGTCATCTGTTTATTGAGAAGGAAGGATTTTGGTAATTTAGCAGATGTTTGATCTCTTCCTTCAAAATCTGAACCATTAGTTTTTGTTTATGAAATGGATAGGGAGTCTTTGATGAAAAAGTAAAAGAAAGATCAATTTATAATATTTGCCGCTCTAGGGTGGTCTCTATGGTTTTTTATGATGCGAGTAACATTCTATACTACTGTACAATCTGACTGGTCAATTGTGAGCTTTTTATTGAGGACAATTATGAACTTATTGATTTTTAACCTTTGATCTCTTTTTTCATTTGACTGTATTAAAGTCTATCAAAGTACAATTTCTCTGGTTACTTGTCTTCTGTTTACTGAGAAAAAGGGGGCTTGGTAATTCACCATGTGTTTGGTCTCTTTCTTCAAATGGTAATTTTTGATTGTTAAGAGTATTGAAGATCTTCACAGGTCAATTGTTTGTTATTTATTGAGATTGACTTGGTAATCCCACATGTTTGATCTGTTGAAAAAAATCCTTATTTCCCTTTGAAAAAGTAAGTGTTAATTACCTAATAAACATTTGACATGATCTTTAATTTCATAAACCAAACGTTTGGTTTGGAGCAAAGGTTCGAATTTTAGAAATTGTTTGGGAGTTGAAACTTTAAAGCCAAAGTCTTCTTTGGACATGGTTGTAATAAAATTATTTTTTTGTGGCTACACAGCTGACAGATGCGCTGATGTAGAAAGCGCCTGCTGTGTGCAACCATAAAATTTTTTCAGCATGAACCAGCTCTAATGCAGAGCGACAAAAGCACTTAAGCTTTTAGTCCTTCTGTCTTTTGTTACATTTGTTCCATTAGTTTATCCTGTGACTATTAGCCTCAAGAAAGTCTCTGTTTGCTTTGCCCATCTGGTAGGTGTCATGGATACATATAAAGGTGTAGTTCCTGTTCAACAGTAAACCAAGGTTATCTCATGAAATGTCAGTTGTAATCCCAGTTCCTTAAGAAAAACGCTTAAGCTTTTTGTCCTGTCTCTGTTTACAATTGTTTCAGTTAGTTTTTCCTGTGACTGTTGGCCTCAAGAACGTCTCTGTCTGCGTTGCTCATCTGGTATGTGTCATTGATACATATAGAGGTTTAGGTCCTGCTGAACAGCAAACCTAGGTTATCTCATGACCCATCAGTTGTAATTTCTGTTCCTTACAGAGTGATAGTTTCTTCATTCATGCAAATTGTCAATATGTTTTAACTTCTGCCATGCTGAACTTGTTTTTTGCAAGTAGAACTCTGGGTGCTGAAAACTAATCGAACCATAGTGTAAGTGCTGCTCTTGTTTTGTCTTTTTGGAACCTTTGGGGTGTAATGTATTCTAATCTGTGCTCTGTATGCATCAACATCGTATGGCTTGTTCTTAACATTTCTAATAGAAGTATTTTCAGAACAAGTCAAAGCCTTTTGACACATTGAAAGTTACTGATTCCTTTGTATAAAAGAAGTCAATTTTGGTTGTGTCAGAGCTCATTTTTCTGTAACATGTTCAGATTTTTGATTATGCTACTGATTCAAACACATTTGCCATTTTAGTCCAGAGATTAATCTAATAATAATACTTAACTATATCCTAATAGCACCAAAAAATCTGAGCAGAAATTCCCAGGATCGTCTCTAAATCTATTATACAACCATAATGGTGCCAGCCGATCTTTCAACTTCGAATAAGAAATAATAATCAGAAAATTTCCATTTTATTTAAGAGATTAAATCTAATATTAAAAGTTTGTTTGAAGCTAAGAATTTTGAAAGGTCTTAGCAGGAACTTACAGGGCGGTGTGCTAAATTGTTGCCTGGCCACCAAATACCACCAAAGTGTGGAACGCTGTTTTTGCACCATGCAGGATGCAAGTCAGCTGAGTTGATTTTCAACAATTAATTATGGCTCTGAGTATGCATGTTCTTAGAGGGTTGGAAGGAATTGGCAGTATTTCCCACTTGTGTCAAACGTGACCAGGGAAGGAGTACACACAAGAGCATTGCCTCGATGGATACGGAGCAGTACCTGGGGATCCGATGATGTGATGAGAATACAAGTGGTACAGGAGCCAATGCATATTTGTGGACAGATCAACTAGTTTGGCCCAATCCATGAGTGAGTTTGAAAGTGACAAATGGAGACATCCGAGATTATGGTGCTGTATTGTGAAGCTTTTTTTTTCTTTTTATAAGAAAGGTTGGCCTTATTTTTGTAAGGTCCGCATTTATTCAACTCTGGACAGATTTCTTAACTTTAGTGCCACAGGTTGTGAATATTATGTATGTGCAAGTTTGTCAGATTCTGTGGCCAGTGACATTTAATATGTTGCAGCAGTTGTTTGCACAATGCAGTTCTGGACTTGTTGGGTGTGACATGAGATTTACAATGAATTAGTTGCTTGCTTCGCTCTTTGGAGCAAATTTGATAGTGTAGGTCTGCCAGAGAAATTGTGGTTAACTCAGGGATACAAGTTTGATTGTGTAAAAGTGAAGTTGAAATTAGTCTTGTAAAAGTAAGTGGGAGAACCTTGTTTTTAGAATGAAATTTTGCGGAGGAAAGATCTACGAGTGATATGTAGAATGTGTGCTTTTGTCACAATTAATGAATACATCTTGTTAAGATCTGGGTTTGATGTAATGATAGGAGATGTTGCAGTGAATGCGCACTATTGTTTGTTACTACCAAACAGGTTCCCAGAGTTCTCAACTATCACATGCTAGTAGGGAATGAAGGCATTTGAGAATGAATTATTATTGTTTAACTTAATGCCATGATATCACAGGCAGAGTAGATGTAGTTCATGTAACGTTGATAAAATTTCTATGTATTTTAGTCATTGTATTTAAGTAAAGACTCAACAAAGTATGTAGTTCATGTAAAGGTGATAGTTGTTTTCAATGTTAATGAAGAAAATAGTAGATAAATATTTGAAGAGACTACTAAAAACACTAGCACAGACAGACTTCTGAACTTCAGCTATAAGGGCTTTGAGGTAAGTGTTCCCTGTTGTTGATCCTCTAATGAAATTTGTGGATTTGCAAGATGTAAGAAATGTGAGGATTAATTACAGAATCGTATGTGGTTATGAGTTAAAAATAAGGAACGTTTTAGGAGATGACCGACTGACATTTTCGGAAAATGATTATCATATCTAACATGTAATCCTGAAGAAACCCTTTTGGAAGCTTATTTGAATGATTGCTTTTGTCATCCAATCCATAGTGTTTATGAATGTTTTGTTGTTAGACAGGAATGATTATGCCTTTCTGGGTAACAGAGTAGGATTTGAGTAATATGCATTTTATCTGGAATTAAGTAGCTGGATGTACAATCAATCAGAGGAGTTGATTAAAAAAGGATCATTCTTATTGATGGAATTCAGAAGAAATAGAAACTAAAGAGTAATTCCCTCTGGTAATGGCCATGATGTATGCCTTTTGCAGGATTTCCTAGATGGTAGGAATTTGCATATCTCATTGGGCCAACTGTATCTGCAGATATTCACAGTGCTGGATGTGCGCATGGAGCACTAGGACTCATTTGCATTCAAGTATTGAATATCTGGACTGTATAAAAGAGTTCCAGCAGGCCGCATTGTAGTGCATCTCTTCATCCTTGCCCTTGGTTTACTGGACTTGCTTTTAGGTCTGTGCATATGTGGATAATGACAAATTGAATGTTTTTTTAACGAAGATATGGTTGGCCAGAAGTTGTCTTCTGCTATGTTTTGCTTTTACCCTTAGGAATTAGTGCTCTGACAAAGAGCAGTTCACAAGTCTTAACGCTAGAAGTAAAGAATGAGACAGCAGCCTTGATTAGTTGACAATTTGCCAGCCTATTCATGGGGAAAGTTAGTCTATTCTTTGATTTTAATACCACTATTTGTTAGTGCAAAAAAAAGGAGATGCTTACAAAGAATAGTAGCCTTGTGGGAGTATTCGTGCAGTGGAACTTATTTGATCATTTATGAGGTTTTGTAATGTAATTCCACATATGGGCAACAAAATACTTGGGTCAAGTGCAAGAGCAATGGATGCATCAATTTGTTTTAGTGCAGTAAACTTTTGGTTTTGGACGTTAACACTGCATTTGCAACAGAATGTTGGAGGGATTAATATGGAAGGCATCAATTGTGATGGACAGATTTTATATTTATTTCAAGGCTTGTCCATTTTGACATCACCTGAATCCCGTGAACCCTAACTGATAACATAGGAATGAGTGATCAAGGCAATTCAGGTAAGTAATGCCTCCAAAATTCCACCATAATCATAGTGACAAAATGGGAAGAATTAAACAATGTTGGATTGAACAGATGCATTCATGCACCAGTTGTCATGTTTGTGGTGCTCATGCAATTCGAAGCTATGTGCATGTCCATCATGATGATCTTACTTGTTGAAAGTAGGATTTTTTTTAAAAAATTATGTGTTAATCTATGCTGTAAAATTCCACCATAAGTATAGTGACAAAATGGGAAGAATTAAACAATGTTGGACTCAACAGACGCATTCATTTACCATTGGTCAAATGAATGTACCAATGGTCGTGCTTGTGGTGCTCATGCAACTTGAAGCATGTGCATGTCCATCAATATGAACATACTTGTAAAAACTAGGAAGATTCTTTTTAATAATGTTGGAATCTATGTTCTAATATTCCTCAGAAGCTAGATGAAGACATTTGTAGACCTCGCATGGTTCTTATAGCTCTGCTTTTAAAATGTGGAAAAATGCTCCTAGGTTTAAGAATACATAGTTTTAAGAAAAACATGCACAGTTCCCAGTTGCATGAGCACCAGACATGACAACTGGTGCATGGATGCATCTGTAATCCACCAACATTGTTAAACCCTTCCCATTTGGTCACTATGCTGATTGTGGAATTTCCTCATTGTTTGGTTAAATTTAATTCCCTGTTTCATTGGAAATTTCAGGAGTTTTTAGTAGTTGATCCCAACACTTATTCTTGTATGCATCTATCACTTGTACTATCAAGGAGGGTGTAGGTCTGATAAATAGAAGTAATAGAGGCACATTTGTTTAGAGCGTAAACTCAATGAACATATTTTTATATTTTACTTACGTTGTGTCCACCAATATAGTATTTTTAATTTCGAGAAGTGCATATCACCTTGATTTTTCTTTCTAATTGTGGTCTTTCATATCTTGAAGCTGGAACCAATTTGTTAAACATCAACTTGTGCATGATGCATCTGTAGTCCACCAACATTGTTAAACCCTTCCCATTTGGTCACTATACTGATTGCTGAATTTCAATATTATTTGGCTAAATTGTCTCGAACTCTCATTCCCCGTTTCATTGGAAATTTCAAGAGTTCTAAGTACCTGGTCCCAACACGTATTCTTTTTTTTAAGAAAAAAATGGAGGTTCGGCCGAGGCACTCCCCCGGACTTTAACTTTGAAATTGCAACTGTACAAGGAAGGGCATAGTACCCATGGGATCCCCCTTATTCCACAAGAACAGGGGTTTACAAGACTGGGTTAAACAGCGGTCACAACTACCGCGGGGATGGACAAACGGTGGCCAACAGCCACATACAACAACTTTTCCAGGATTCATATGTCCCTTACATGTTGCTGCTAGGGGTTGAACCCTCACCCCCGCCTCAAGAGGTGAGAGGCCCAACCACTAGGCCAGCGAACTGGGACAACAGGAGAGGCCCAACACGTATTCTTGTACTTTTAAAGAGGGCATAGGTCTGACAAATAGAAGTTGGAGGAATAGCTAGAGAAATAAATATATATTCACAAGCGAACTGCAGTGTGTGCATATCACGTTGAAAATGGTTGAATTACATGTATGAACTGCAAATTGTCACGAGTTGTTCAGTCATCCATTAACCTTGAAAATGAGTAAAATGGGACACCTGTATTTGGACATAGGTGGACAATAGAGGCACGTTTTTAGAAAGTAAATTAAAGGGACATTTTACCTATTTGTATTGTGTAGTGTTTTAGAGAATCAGGTGAATCGGCATTTTATATTCTATTGGTGGTCCACCAATATGGCATTTTTTAATTTCCAGCAGTAAGTGCATATGAGCTTGGATTTTCTTTCTAATTGTGATGTTTCATATCTTTAAGCTGGAACCAATTTGTTAAACATCAAAGTATCTCATGCATCAGTAAAATGATCTTAACATCATAATACAACGACTTTAGAAAAGGTATTGGTTGTATCCCATCTTCCTCAACTTGCCTTTCACAGCATACATCTACATTGAATTTCTTTTTGAACACCTGTATCCTTTGAAAACAGGCTGGATGTTTCTCATGCTTGGGTGTTTTGAAAGGCAATGTGGTCTCATTGTAATCATATTTTACTTACTAGAAGATGGCTTCTAACAAGTCAGATAACAAAACATTCCAAAAGAAGTAACAAAGCAGACGTAAAAGCCATGCGTCTTTCATGAATTGAAATTGTGACTATCTAAGTAGATATTGAATTGTAAGCTACCTTCATTGTGCGAAGGTCATTTATTTAAAGGAATGGATAAAACTATGAGAAACAATCACTAAAGGCAAGCAAAAGCTTCTGACTTAATCTTTGTACATAAGTAAAAGCATTATTTAGTAATGGCTTGCTTACAGAAAGTGACGTTTCAATAGAGAAAATTCGTAGTATGAGTAGTGTCCGTTGAATCCTTGATACATGGATATGAGTCTCTTCTTTGCGTTTAGCCCCATTAATAATACCTTTGTACATATGCTTACATCTGATTGTTTGCTGTATGACGTCGCTAGAACTACACATTCATTGGAAGTATATATTTGTGCTATGTAGGTCTATGTAGCTCATTTTTTTTGTTTATACAGCACACATATCGAAATCTTCATTTTATTAGGATGTATTGTCTTCAATTATGATGAGAAGCGTATTGGGTGATTAATGTGTGTGTGTGTGTTGAGAGAGAGGGAGAGAGTCCAATCTCATCATTTCAAGGAAGAGAAAAAAGAGATCTGATGTGTGAACGCTTCTAATATTCACAATTTTGTATTAAAGTCTGATGTGAAACTCATCATATCAATAGTGTTTGTGTTTTTGTATAACGTTTTCGTTCATGGTTGTTTTCTCAACATTACTTGTAGACATTTATTGACATCTCCTTACACAATGTAACATAACAAATAGTAAATGTGTGGTATTATATTATCATGTTGTTTGGTATTATATAACCACGTTATATTATACACACATACATACATACATACACATACATACACACACATGTATATGTATATTTATATATGTACGTATATGTATATTGTGTGTGAACACACAATGTCCGTCGGGGCACTTTTCCCTGCTTTAGGAGGTTTTTCCCTTGGGCTTGTATATACGCCTATGGCCCTAACATGCTACTTTTCTTTGTACATTCTAGTGGTAATACATTCAGTATTGTGTGTTGAGCTCCAAGCTTCTTCTTCTTCCTTGTGCTGTTCGCATGCTTTCGAAGACATCTAACTCCAACAATGGGTATTAGAGCAAGTCGTTGCTTCATTTAGGGAGTCTTGGAGACCTCTTCGATTGCAGTCTCAGAATCGCAAGAATTTTAGTGAGCATACTCAACATGTTTTCAAGATCAAAATGGCTTTGCTCTGTGGTGTCGAAATCGCGATCTAAGCTCGTTTTGACCTCTGAACGCATTATCACAGTGCTTGTGCAGGCTATTTTATCTTTTTATGCCAAAGGTGTATACCAGTTTTGGTTTGCTAGTATAAGCGACTCGAAGTCTGCTATAGGTTTAGTAAAATTTGTCTCGGCAGTTTTGTTCAACTTTTTGAGATACAATTGATTTTTTGCATCAAGGTATTTTAGTCACCTGCCATGGTTGAAAGCACTGATGTATTTCATATGTTGGCCGTTGAGGATAACTTGGATGGTACCAACTACCCATTGTGGGCTTATATGATGCGACAAGCATTGGTTGCAAAAGCATTGTGGAACATTGTGCAGTGTGTTGAAAAACATCCTATCACACCGCAACTCTTACAACTGCAGGTACTGAAGCTGATGCAGAAGGTGTTGAAGATGATGATATTCTATATATTCCTGTTCGTGTTGCGGTTTCTGTTGTAGCTACTGGAGAGCAAATTCATTGGGATGGCAGAGATGCCTAGACATATGCATGATAGCTTTGTCTATCAAATGTGCCATTATTCCTCACATTTGCTCTTGCAGAACAACTAAGGATGCTTGGGATACACTTACCACATTATACGAAGCTAGGAATGAGGCTCGTGTTGCCTACCTCAGAAAACAGTTGGAGAGTGAGCACATGAATGAAGGCGATTCTATGGACAATTTTCTAACAAAGATCAAAGACTTGAGGGAATAGTTGATTTCTGCTGATGAGATTATACCAGATAGCTCACTTGTGCAGACCGTTTTGAATGGTCTTCCTGATTCATATCAGAGTTTTGCTTCTACTCGTTGGTTGATGGTGAAAGGCAATCCAAATGCCTTGTCATTTGAGGAGTTAGTCTCTATTCTGTTGCAGAAAGATCACTCCAAGCAGAACAAGTCCATTATGCATGTTGCAAATCAAGCTTTCCTGGCTAGTCAGAAGGGCAAAGGAAAATAGAGCTCTTCAACTAGTAGGCAAAAATCTGCTAATTCTGCACAATTGAAGAGGGAAGACAAACATGAAAAGAAATAAAAAAAGCAAAAATTGTTTTGCAAGTACTGTAAAGGAAATGATCATGTCATAAAGAGCTGTCCAAAACTGGCTGCTAAAAAGGCAAAGAGGAAAGAGGTTGGAATGGTTGTTGCAGAGGCCTCTAAACTGAAAACAGAGTTTGCTAATCTTGTGCAGGAAGAAGAATGGGCATTTACTAATGTTTGCAATTTTGACCCATCTTCTCATGAGCAATGCATGTCTGCAGTAGACTTAGATGTTTGGTACTTTAACAGTGGGACGATCAAACATATTACCCTGCAGCTGAGTTTCTTCTCTTCACTCGAGCCTGCCCCTACAAGGAATACTGTTACATGCGCCAACAACTCCTCTTATCCTGTTATGGGAGTTGGTAAGATCATTTTGACTATTGTTGATGGTAGTTCTTTCACTTTGTCACATGCTTTGTTTGTGCCAAGGATCAAGAAAAATCTGTTATCAGTTTCTGCATTAGCCAACATTGGCTTGGTTATAAAATTTGTTGATGACAGATGTACAGTTCATGATCTGTCAAATGGCGACATGATTATTGCTTCTGGCATTTTATGTCGTGGGTTGTATAAGTTCATAGACTATGAAATATATGTAAATGATTCGGCATGTGCAGTACATGATTCTCAGGCTATGTCAGATGCAAAGCTTTGGCATGCACGCTTTGGTCATCTGAATTTAGCTAGTTTGCTATGCTTGCAAAAATCTCAAATAGTGTCTTTTTTGCCTAAACTTGAGGCACCTAGAAAACATGTTTGTGAAGGCTGTATTTTGGGCAAAATGCAGTGTTCCTCCTTTCCAAAAGATGGTTCAATTCGGGCTACTAAAAAATTACAGCTTGTACATAGTGATGTCTGTGGTCCTATGCAGATACCTTCTTTTAGAAATTATCTTTACTTCGTGACTTTCATCGATGCTTTTTCGAGGCATGCATGGGTATATCCATTGAAGGCAAAGTCTGAAGTGTTCATGTGCTTCAAACAATTTTTGGTTTTGGCTGAAAATCTGTCAGTGTGTAAAATCGGCACCCTCTATTCTGATCGAGGGGGGAATATATGTCTTGATTTTAATGCATTTTTGGTTGAACGTGTGATAAAACACCAATGTAAGTGCCGTATACACATCAACAAAATGGAGTTGCTGAACAAAAGAACAGATCACTCATGGAGATGGCAAGGTGTATGGTTAAGAGTCAGGCTTTACCACATAGTTTCTGGCTTGAGGCTGTCATGTATGCAGCATATGTACTTAATAGGTGTCCCACAAAAGCACTGTAGTCGATCACTCCATATGAGGCTTGGCATGATCGCAACCCATCTATTGCTCATCTGTGTGTTTTTGGTTGTTTTGCATACGCATTAGTGCCTGAACAACATCGCAGAAAATTGGATGATAAAGCAGTAAAATGTATTTTTGTTGGGTACAGTTTTGAAAGTAATGGCTATCGTCTGTATCATCCACAGACTAAATGCATTCCGGTTAGCCGTGATGTTGTTTTTGTGGAAGATGCTATTCAGCCATTGCTTTCATGTACTAAGGAGACATCTGTTAGCTCTAAAGACATGTATGATACTTTGCTGCCTCTTTTTACAAGTGGACAGTCTAGTGCTAGTCCTAATGAGGTAACTTCTCAGCCTTTGTAGGTTCCATGTGATGATGCAGATCATCCCATTTCTGATGCATATTTACATGATGCACTTGTTGATGAGAGAGCTGACATTGAAGAGGCAAAAACTATGGCAAAATGGTTGGTGCAGACTTTGCGTGACAACAAATTAGATGCACCTCTGTCATATCATACTCGATCAGGCTCTCATAGTGTCTCTTTTGCATCAGATTGCTATGCTATGGCAGCATCTAGTTTCTGTGATGAGGTTGAACCTGTTTCGTTTGATGAAGCACAAAATTCAAAAAATTGGATGGCTGCTATGCAATCTGAGTATGATGCTATAATGAAGAATGGTACTTAGTCTTTATGTGACTTGCCTCCTGGCAAGAAGGGCATTGGCACTAGGTGGGTATACAAGCTGAAGCGTAAACCTGATGGTATAGTTGACAGGTATAAGGCTAGGCTTGTTGCAAAGGGTTATGCGCAGGAAAGAGACATTGATTTTGATGAAACCTTTGCTCCTACTTGCCGAATGACTATTGTTCGTAGCATCTGTGCACTTGTAGCTCATCATGGTTGGAATGTACACCAATTGGGCATTAAAACAACATTCTGAATGGTGACTTTCATGAAGAAGTGTACGTTTTTCAGCCCCATGGCTTTGTGCGGAAAGGGCATGAAAACCAAGTGTGCAGGTTAAAGAAGGCATTATATCACATGCTTGGTATGAAAAGATACATGCCTATCTGATTGCACATGGTTTTGAGAATAGTCCAACTGAAAGCACCTTATATCTCAAGCGTGCTAATGATGTACTTTTGATCATTGTGGTGTATGTTGAGGACATGCTGCTCACTGGTCCTCATGAGAAACTTATTGCTGATTTCAAGGCTGATTTACATGCCTCATTTGAGATGACTGATTTGGGGTATCTACATCATTATTGGGCACTCAGTTTATACACGTTGATGGTGGAATGGCTTTGTGTCAAATGAAGTATATTCACACATTATTGCAGCGTTTTGGCCTTAAAGACTGTAAACCTATTGCCACTCTGATGGAGATAGGTTTATGACTAAGTCTTCATGATGCTGGAGATGCATTTGATGCTGTTCTCTATCAGCAGGCTGTTGGATGCTTGATTTACTTATGCATTACTCAGCCAGATATTCAGTTTACTGTCTCACAGATGAGCAGGTTTATGCATTGCCCAGGAGTCAAGCATTGGCAGGCGGTTAAGCGCATCTTTCGCTACTTGAGTGCTACTTGGCTACTTGGGTTGTTTTATCCCAAGGGGGGACCACTACCGCCAGATTTTCATGCTTTTTCTAACTCTGATTGGGCTGGTTGCTATGACACTCTTGTGTCCACTAGTGGGTTTTGCTTCATGCGTGGTAGCTCATGTATATCTTGGTTGAGCAAGAAGTAGCCTACTGTGGCCACTTCCAGTTGTCAGGCTGAGTATAGGGCAACTTTCACAACGACTGTTGAGTGTGTGTGGCTCAAACGCCTTATGGATGATTTGGGTGTTGGTCAGTCTTCTACCAC
>CM035426.1:51156649-51186649 GCA_020310875.1 Ceratopteris richardii | reverse complement strand
CAATTTTAGAGTGGGTGTGCTTCGAATATTCTTTTTCTTTTTTGAGCCTATTCATTTAGTATCATAGACCATTTCTAAGTTATATTTACCTGTAAATGCATTACTACTTTTAGTGTAATACCAATGCACCATCAAAGCCTCTATTCTTCTCTAATCAATATCTTTAGTGACCTCTAAAACCTTTGCAATCCAAAATGGTCTGGTAGCCTCATCACCATCAGCAAGTAATACAATAAGTGTTCCAACATTTATCTCTATTAAATTTCCTTGCCATCTTGCTTTTGCCTGTTTTGTCATCCTCGGGTCTACATAAATATTTACTTCTGGTGGATGTATAAAACTTTGAAGTGCATCTGCATTACATGCTTGGGCCACATTCACTGATCTTTATGTACAAAAATCCCATGTGAATGGAACATCAACTGGCCAATGACCTACAATCGTATACTTTATA
This sequence comes from Ceratopteris richardii, assembly GCA_020310875.1. Lineage (NCBI taxonomy): Eukaryota > Viridiplantae > Streptophyta > Polypodiopsida > Polypodiales > Pteridaceae > Ceratopteris > Ceratopteris richardii. The sequence goes on along the minus strand of CM035426.1, from coordinate 51,186,195 downwards.
ATCTCTTCTTGATGATTGAAAAAGTCATCCCACCAAGATACATCTTGATCTCCAGCATATTTTTTTTGCACGCTCAATATGTCTCTTCTTTTCAATGAGTGCATGCATCCAAATTTTACTTTGATCAACCAAATTGCCACATCTTTCTGTATTGTTTTTATCTTCATATGGTGCTTGTTTTGCACCATACACAGACAAATTAGGCACCTGCAACAAGAATCTACATCCCTCTTTAGGCTCCCACCCAAGAGAAGATGAATACTGCTTTGCAAACAAAAGGGTTATGTCATCAACCCTCCTCATAAAGAATACATGGTTGAAACTAATATTGTGCAATGGAGCCAAAACCTTAGCACTGTTATCAAGGCCCATTGAGCAAAAGTGCTTAAACTTATAAATCTGTGTGAGGTGTTGTACTTTTGGTTTTGGAGTATATGCTTCTGAAATCAGCTCAGATAAACTTGGAAGAGTAAAAGCATTCTTACATGCCAACTTCTCAGAGAATGTACTGAACATTTGGTCAATGTGATCATGAGTGTGCCCAACCAGAAGGAAATTTATCTTAACCTTCTGAAATACCTGTCTATCAACAAGCATGCATAAATATCCATACACTATAGAATTTTTATTCTCTCTTGCAGTATTATCAAGTTGCAAATATAGAATTGGTGGCAAAAGGCCCTTCCATGATTGCAAAACCCGATGAATGACAGTAACTGTAAGGTTTGGATCATTATGAACATTTGGATATGTGAAGAAAACCTTGGACATTAGAGTTCCATTGTATACCATAGCACCAACCAAATGCATTTGCACAAGGACTTCATCTCCAATGTCCTTAGGGATGCGATAAAAATGTGGCAAACAAGTTTTTTTTTGATCCATACGATCGATCAACAAACACATATAACGCTCCGGATTTTTGAGTGCTTTACTTCGATGATGAATTGCTTTCTTTCTCTCTAAAGCTTGAATCTTACGATGGTTCTTTAGAAGGTTTTTAAAATTATCTTTTTCTTGTGGTGTTGTAGCCCCCTTTGCCATGTTTTTTAAAGTGGCGCAAACTGAACATTCACCCGTTCTAACTTTACGAGGAATAGACACTTTGTCAAACTCTTGCTTCCATAATCGAGTAAAGTGACGATACAACACATACTTCTCATTTCTATTTTCCATGTCTTTTCTATATATTTTAAATACCTCTCGACGAGTAAAGTTATCTGACAAGTGCAACCTTCCAGTTGTAGGCATAACCTCACAATGTGAGCTAAAATATTTCATCATCCAATTCATTGCATAACGTCCAATAGATCCTTTGGTTCCAACATGGAACATATCCAAAATGAGATCCCCATTCATAAGCCCCTGTTGAACCCTATGTATTCTAAAATTTCCCACACCCACTGCAATTTTAAATGCATCCCTACAACATCACATCCCTTGAGTAAAGAAATATTCAAAAGCAACACATGTTACTGACATGTTGTCCTCAATCATTTGCATGTGAGAAACAAGGTATATGTCCTACCTTTCACTATCTAAATGGAGGAATTTCTCTCTTAGGTGCTTTATTTTCTTCATTCCTAAATTGTACAAACATTTCAAAACACAACAATGCTTCACAATATCCAATGCAATCTGTCTATCTAAAGTAAGAAATTTAAATCTTTTTTGACTTACTTCACGAGGCCTTCTTTTAAAATGTAGATTGAGCGTGCTTTGCCTTTCCTTTGCTCCACATGCACTTGAGTCAGAAGGCAGATCAATGGCTGGATCAGATGGGAGATCAAGAGGTGCATTTGGTTGAGCAGCATTGCACTGTGAATTGGACAACTTAAATGACTGAACAGAATACATAGAATGATGATCACCACATTCTAAACCATGGAGATCATCACTTATGAGGAAAGGGTCAAATGAGAACAATGAATTCGAAACTGTATCAATATGAGTAGAGGAAGCTGATGCCCAAGCATCCGTTGAAAACATTGAGCTCATCTTCACTTACTTCAAAGAAGACTGAAGATGAATTACGTTTTTAAACGAGTAGAAGTCCAAGATCAAGTGAAAATGTCACATCAAGTAGATATGAAATCAAAAGTTCATTAAGGTACACTAAAGTGCATTAAACATCAAATTACATTAAAGTACTTAAAGCCTAACATTAAAGTACTTAATTACTCAAATATACACGAGTGATGTTTTCAAACTAATAAGGGAACCAACGATTTGATTCTCTTTTGAAAGTAGTGGTGATGAGGTACACTATGAAGTGTGTCCACATGAAGTAATGTGTTTGTTGATGCTCATAAGATTGGTAGGAAAGAGCACACAAAGGTTTTGACAAAGTTGTTACTTTTACGTGGTTGGCTTCAAGGAAAAAAGGGTGTATTCGATTATCTGAATTACTCTAAACTTCAAATTGATTGCATTTTGACTTTTTCAAGCATTGAAATCTCAAAATTTGATGAGCAGGATGATATTTAGAATTTTATATATCAATATGTAGATGTTGTTTGTTGTTACCCTTTGGAGTTGTCCTCTCCAATCATTAGAGCACAAAAGATCAACTACACATCTTTAAATTGTGAATTTGGGAAGTATGCAAAGACCACATCCCCTTTTAGTTAATGGAATCCAAGAATAAGAGTTGAGATGACTGTTTTTCTGAGAGATTTATGAAGAAGGAAGGAAATATCTAGGGTTTTGATTATCTTGAGTTCTACAATAGCATTTTCAATGATCTTTGTGCATAAAGTGTGCCATTATCATAGTAGAATAAAAATATGAAGTCAAATTTCAAAAACAGTACCTGTATCATACAGGTGAGACAATAGCGATTCTGTAAAAACTGACAATTTCCAAATCCAGCTTTGTTCTTCTACACTTTCTTACTCAATACACTGAGAATCATCCATCTTTATTCACCTCAGAAAGACACAAGGAAAGTTCACAAATTCCATGGATTACACAATGATAAGACTCAACAAATCAAGAGAAAGATCATGAAATGAGAAAATACGATTTTCTGCAGGAAAGCTCTCAAATTACTTGGATAGCATCAAAATAATACAACCAACCTCTTCAAAATAGAAGAAATTATCTTTTATACTTTTTCAAGTGTCCCTTTTCACACTTGAATTTTGGCCCTTTTCACCTTCTATTCTAAAATATGTTATCTAAGAGCTTCCAAAAATTCTAGGAAAAATACATATGATCCTATTTTACATGAGGAAGACTCTTCCTCAATTTTTACATCATTTGTATAAATATTTCTACAAATTTTTGACATTTTACAAATAGTTTTCCTTAAAAAAAAATGCTTCTTCTAACATTCTTCCCCTCCTAGACTTTTTGGCTCCTGACAAAAAATATGCTTACAGATAGGTAATGAGAGCTTCCTTCATTTATTTTTTCTTTGATAAACCTGAGATAACAAATCATGACTCTTTCTTTCTGTAATATTCAAATTGTTCACCATTTCAAACAAAGCTTTCATCCATTGTACTGCTGCCTCTGGTCTGTCTATCACATCCTTCTTCACGTATTCTGTATAAGCAGCTTCATATGCAGTGAGTCTTGATTTAGTGACCACTGATAAATTCCCAAAAATTTCTGACTCCCTTTCAAAAAATCCATAGTCAAAAGCATCTTCAAAGATTTGAAGATAATGGCTTCCCAAAAATACTATTCTACTGTAATATGCCATTAAAAAAATTCTATCTGGATTTTCACTTAAATCAAAGAGTAAAGCATCTGTAGGTGAGTTGAATCCAATGTAGTTGAGAGTCCTTACTTCTGTATCTATGAAGGTTTCTATGCATGCCACCACAAGTCGCATCACTCTTACTAATAAAATACAGGCTGGATTATTTACATCTTTGTATGTTGATATAACAGATTCTGCTGTATCAATCATATACTTCTTGGTTGGCCATGTTCCTACTTTTGGTCTTGCTATTTTTGGGAAATTCAGCCATTTTGCTGGAAGTTGTCCTACATTTCTTCTTTCCCAAAATATTGACCATTCTCTTCTTCTGGCTACAAGACAATAGGCTGGATTTATCTTTAACTGCAAAGGTGCCTCTTTCCAGATCTTCCTGCATTCCTTGTTGGCATCCAAACATCTGTTCCTCCATTTAGGGTTAGCTTTTTCAAACAACTCCTTGATGACATTAATATCTTCTTCATATTCCAAATATCTGTTTGGTGGTAGTCCTACCCTTGCAATATGATAATTCCTAACACTTTCCAGAATCATACAGAATGGTATTCCTAAACCATCAGCTGCCCAATGATGTTGATCTGGATTTACTCCTTTATTGAGAGCAAAATTTACAATCTGCTCTTCATACTCATTATGCATTTTCCTTATGAAATCCATTCTTGATTCCCTGTCTGTTAAAAGCCTTTGAACAAATTCATCTGAATATTCTTCAACATCTTCGTCTTCTTGTTCACCAAAATTTTGAAATCTGTTTTCTTCTCCTTCTTCATGTTCCTCTGCTTGTGTGGTCACTACCTGTTCTTCAACCTGTTTTTGTGAGCATTCCAAGTTTTTCTGTAACTTTTCCACCATCAATGTTAACCCTTGATTCTGAGATATCAATAGCTCTTTCTCTGATTTCCATTCATTTATTTCTTTTGCTATATCCAAATGTAAATTGTTGTATCCTCTCATTGCACTAGCAGCATGCACACTAGCTTGTTTCTCCATTTCCTTGACTTCCTTCAATTCTGCTTGTAACCTTATAATTTACTTATTCAACTCCTCCCTCTCATCCTGAGTTATTTGTACAATCTTACTCTCTTCTTTCATTTGTCCTTCCTCCATCAACAATCTGTTTATGTCTTCATTAGCTTTGACCATTATTTGATATGAGCTCTGAAGAGTTCTAAATCTTCCTTCCATTTTCTTTAATTCCATGTCCATTTTACTACTATGCTCCAACTGCTTAGCACATTTGTTCTCAAGAAATTGAAGTTTATTCTGGCTTCGAACCTCTTCTTCTTCTAATAAAATTATTCTTTGAGATAAAATTTCACTGTTTTCCTTGATGACCCTGATCTGATCTTCCAGCTGCTCCTTTTCTTTCTTTTGCTCTTTGATGGTCACCTTTTACAAATTCTGACTCTGCCACCATCCCTGATATAATCATATTTCTGCTGGAGGGTCTGAATTGTTCTATGTTACTCATGATGATTTTACATGCAGATCTGATATCCTTTGTATCCTTTCAAGGCCAGTTTCCAACTCAATTTGCTTCACTTCTATCTGCTTTTCCTCTTTATATTCATTTTTTTCTCCATCCTCTTCCTCATATTCTATAACCTGATTCTCTTCCTCTTCATAGTCTTTTTCTTCTTCCATCTCTTCTGCCTTCTTTTCCTCAATTTCCTATTGTTTTTCTTGAATAACTTGTCTTTCCTCTTCCTGGACTTTGTTTCCCTGAATTAAGGTTGAGTCACTCTCCACTGAATTCTTTATTTGATCATTCAATTGCTGCTCCTTTTGTTCCACCTCCTGCTCATCTATGTCCATAAGGTCTAATTCTTCTTCCTTTTCCTGATTACCTGTATGTGTGGACTCTTCATTATGATTTGGATCAAAAACTAGCTCCTCTATACTCTGATTTATTTGTGTTTCTGTTTTTCCTTCTATATATTCCTTAGAATCTGTTCTTTTTGATCTTTCTGATAGTGAAACCTTTTCTTCCTTTTTGATTCCATCCTCTTGACTCTGCTGTTGATTATATAATTGTGTTTTACTTCCCAGTCCTTGTTTTTCCTCATATGGTTGATAATGAGGTTGTTATGAGGGTTTTGTCCATATAGCTTGAAATCCTGTGTCTACCAGTCCACTACTCAGTTCTTTCCTTGCTTCAACCCCTTCTTCCAACATTACTTCTTTACCTTTCAATTTCCTTTTTTCCTCCCCAGGACTAAGTTGTTTTGTTAATTCTTCACAGACCTATATCCCTTCTGACTTTTGACTTAATTCCTCTGGTGTTTTGTTTTTTATAGAAGCTTGTACTATTGTTACTGGTGTGCTGGGTACTGAGATATTTCAACTTTTAAGAAGGAAATTCTCAATATCACTTTCTGAATCTGAGGAAAATTGTGAAGAAGAAGCTACTTGTTGTTTGTCCATTCTGTTCTCTTCTACTCCGATTGATTTCTTCCGATTCTTTTCTTCTGATGATATTTCTGATGATAATTTTATTGACTCTTGCATCTGTACATGTTCAACTGCCTTACCCTTATTCTTTTTGGTTAACTTCTTTCTCTGGACAGGTTTTTTCTGGACCTTCTTTTTTACTACTACTGAAGTTCTAGTCTTTGGAGGACCTTGTAATTCCTTAAAATAGGCCAATAATTCTACTTCTTTTTTGACAAATACTTCTTCTGTTTCAACAGCCATCATTTGATCATGCAATTCTTCATAATGTTCTACCTCTTCTTGTACCCAATCAGTTGCTTTACATGAATAATTTTCCAACATTTTCTGATACTGAGCTTCATATACTGCCCTCTTATCATTACCTTGAGTCAAATATGAATAAATTTGTTCCTTGCTTGTTTGAGGTGGATGGGGTTCCTTTGAGGCTTGCACTTCTTTCTGAGCTGCTTCACATTCCTCTTTGGTCACCTCTTCCTGCTCCAAGACCACATTCCTTGGATCTAGTCTTCTCTTCTTTACTAGAATTACTTCCTCTGATACCCCTTTTATTTTCCTTTCTAATCTCCTCATGTTTTTCTGGACTTCTACTTCTCTTATAGACATCATCTTTGAAGGACTTTTAACTCCTACCATCAAACTCCTGAAATATTGAGCTTCTGGAGCCAACTTCAGCTGATCCTCCATACCTAAAACATGGTATATAATTCTTGTTAAAAACTGTGCTCCATTCATAAAATTTCTCTGCTCCCAATGCTTTGCTGCTTCCTTCAATTGGTCATGGATGTAGGGAGTTACATCCATTACTCCAAATGGTTTAGTCTTGTCCTTATTATTGCACATAACCGATGTCACTGGCTTATGCGGCATTGTATATCTTGGAAACTTTGGGAAACACAGATACTGAAGAAACATTCTGATGGAAAATTCTTCATTTTCTTTTCATTTGAAATCCACAAACTTTGAATATCCAGCATAGGTTGCTTTATTCTTCTTGAAAAAACTGCAATCCAATTTAGTTCCCATGGGATAGAATTGAAGAGCTTCCCTGATGTGTTCTGCTTTTATGGTGATTTGTACCTCTTTGTTCTCTTTGTCCTTAACTGAACATCTGAAGTATGCATCATTGCATTTGCCCACTTCCAACAGACTAGACATAACTTGTGATACTCTCTCAAAATCTATGAAGAAGAGAGGTTCATCCAATAGTCTATGTAACCCCACTGCCTTCCATCTTTTATAATTAGCTGCCACTTTTTGAAATTTGTAGAATTCCTGACATAGCATGGTATATTTATGACCTCCAATTCCCACTGTAAAGATATGATGACCAATGATATTGATGGTTTCCCTCAGTTCTTTGGCTATCTTCTCAGCTTCTGGGATATCCTGTTCTTCATCAGATTCTAGTTCTACATCTTCTGTTACTGCTTCACTGTCCAAAAACCAATGTCCTCTTGACAATGTTACAGAGTCTACTTTGAAGTCATGAATAGGTAATTCTTTTGCATTCACCATTCTGAAAGACATATAACACATCACACCAAAAACTCCCACCACATAAGTCACAGAAGATATAAAAGAGAACACCTTTGTCTTGAGAAAAAAATGATATTTGAGAAAAAATAAAAGATAAACAATGACTTTGTTATTTGCATCACATGTACAACACAATTGAAGTGATCATCACATGTGTTAGCAAGATATCTAGTGCTCTCCCTTTCTAATTAAGAAAATAATGAATAAAATTTTAAAAGAATTTAGACAAATATAAGAAAAAATATCCAAAAGAAGAAATAATTACACAGTGACTGCTTAGTCCTGCTGAATTATAACCTATATCTTGCTGGTGCTTTATAACTTATGTAAGAAAATTTTTAATGTTTTCCTCAAATTCTTAATAATTTTCTCTTTCATCTCTTCCCCTCCTATTCTTCTTCCTAGAAAAAGAATGAGGTAAAGTACATGGAAATAATTTCAAGAGTGTCATAAATCCATCTTGATGAAATTATGAGAATCCAACCATTTGTAGCTTTTCATGCTATTGCACTATTTTTGTATCTACATCCTTATTTTTTCTCCATTGAAGCAGGTCTGATTTTTTCACCCAAAAATACTTGATTCCTGTTGACTTTGTTTTTGGAGTAAAACAATCTTCTTTTGATAAACTGTGCTGGGATGTCTTCAGTTTTTCCCTCCATTTGGTGTTGATGAATCTCTGTGATGAACAACACTTGGATGTCTTTAGTTTCCACATCCTTTTTGGATTGATGCCTAGATTTTTCTGATTATTCCATACTTTCCACCTTTCTACTGTCTTGTCAATATATTTGGTTCCTTTAATTTTCTCCTGTTTTTGTCTGAAGTGGATTTGGTCATGGAGAAGTTTTGTTTGTGATTCCTTTGTAGCTTCTAATGGAAAAGTAAATCCTTCCAACTTTGAGTCATAGATCTCCTGTTGACTTTCCTGCTCTTCATAACTCAATAAAAACATTAAAAAACTTTTGTCATTTATTGTCAATTTAAGCTTCATATTTTCAAAGTCCAAAATTACTTTAGCTTGCCTTAGCCATGGTTGTCCCAAAATCAATTTCTCAGTCATCATATAATCAGGCCATTCTTCACAATCTATTTTCATATATTCTTCATTGAACTTAACTTCAATAGATGGTGAAGACAAGCTTTGTATTATCTGGCCCTCCAGTGTTTTGATAGATGTTTTACTCTTAGTCCTTTTAAAGTTGAACTTATCCAACAAAACTGAACTGATCAAATTAACTTGTGCACCTGAATCTATCAAAACCTTGAATTGCTCATTATGAAGATTCATTGTTTAATAGGCAAATGCTCTCTCACCCTTGAAGGTGTTTCACATAAGAAGACTTCTCTAAGCTCCTTAGCCTTTCTTATTCTTTCCTTTGCCCCCTGTTGGGCTTCATACCTGATTTTTTCCTCTTCTTTTTTCCTGTTTTGAGCTTGATGTATTCTTCTCCATTCTGGAACAATTAATGGAAGATCATACCTTTTTACCCTATATCCACGTATGAAATTTGGCATGATTTCTCCATCTATATTAGCTGATTGAATAGATCCACTGTTACTGATTTGGTTGATCATATAAGGTCCATGCCTCTTCCTTGAAATTTTTTCTGATGTTCCTTCACTGTATATGCCAAAGCTAGATCCCCTACTTACAAGTCTTTTTCTTTAATATGAACATCCTGATAAGCTTTTTTCCTTCTTTTATCTGCATATATGCTCATAATTGCTTGAAGTCTGGAAGCTCCAAGTTTTTCTAACTCCACCACTCTCTCAGATAACTTATGTCCAGTCCACTTGTATTGATTTCCCACCTTTAATGTTGGAATGAGAAATTCCAAAGGCAAAACTACATTTTGTCCATATACCAGATTAAATGGTGTTGTTCCAATAGCAGTTTTGTATGCCACTCTATAAGCCCATAGGACATGATTAAGTTGCAAATCCCAATCATTCCTATTTGTATTTACTAATTTTGATAAAACAGTGCAAAGTACCTTATTAGTACGCTCTGCTAATCCATTGGCTTGTGGATGATAAGGGGATGACTTTCTATGACTAATCATGAAATACTCAGTTATGTTTTCAATTACTTGGTTTAAAAAATGAGTCCCCCTATCACTTATCAATTCAATTGGTAATCCAAATCTGGTGATAATATTTTCATAAAGAAATATTGCAGTGGTTTGAGCATCATCCCTTTTTGTAGCCCTGGCCTCTGCCCATTTGGTCAGGTAATCTGTGGCTACAAGTATATATTCAGCATGGGACTGTTTTGCTGGAGGATGTATAGGTCCAATGAAATCCAACCCCCATTTACTAAATGCTCTTGCTGAAATAAGTGATACTAATGGTATATCATCTCTTTTACTCGGTTGAGTTATTCTTTGACAACTGTCACATCTTTTCACATGTGTTCTTGCATCAGGGAATAGAGTTGGCCACCAAAAACGAGAATATAACATGAGTTTAGTAGTCCTTTCACTTGAAAAATGTCCTCCTGCCACTCCAGAATGTGCCATCTCTAGCATTCCATATACTTATCTTCAGGAACACATATTCTTAGATATCCATCCATCCCTTTCTTGTACAATTGGTCTCCTATCAATTGATATTCCTCAGAGATTATTTGTAGATTTCTTGAGTCTGCACTAGCTTTCACTAGCTCTCCTTTTTCGTTACTTCTTAACTCCTCAATTATGTTTGCACTCCAATCTGGATTTTTTTGAAACCAATACAAAGTTGCAATTTCTGAATTCTGCAAGGATTGACATTTTGCACAATTAGAAATATATTTCTCTACATCTTGAATCTTTGTAGTCCAATGTAACCCCATTCTATTGAGATTGTTTAAGGTGATTATCATGGAAGCATGAGTACAAGGATTCCAACAATGAGCTCTTCTTAGATATTCCTGGTGCTCATCTTCTGGAGTACAATATTCCATTATTCCAATATGATTTATATGATATAGGTGCCTTGCTAGTAATACAAAGTTCTTACTTTGTAATACCAGATGTGCGTTGTTTTCATGTGTTCTACAAGGTCCCATGGTTAGCACATGCACCCAATTTATTTCCCAATCAGGAATACTTTCTATTTTGAATAGATATGCATATGTTAATTCATCATCTAAAGGTGAGCTTGGCTCTCTGGTTTGTATCCTGGACAAATGATCTGCTCTTAAATGAGTTTTCCCCTGTCTGACCACTACCTCAAATTCAAATTCCATCAATAGAAGGAACCATCTGACTAAACTCCCTGTGTGGCATGGTTTGTTTACCAAGTAGAGTAAGGCTTGGTGATCCACAAAGAATTTAAACTTATTGGCTAAAAGATAATGTCTATATTTTTTTACCGCAAATATCATTCCCAATCCTTCCCTTTCAGTGGTTGTATAATTTTTTTCTGCTGAATTCAATTGCCTACTAGCATAAGCAATTGGAAAGTCTAATTTGCTTCCTTCTATTGGTTGTGCCAGAACACATCCCAAAGCAAAATTTGAAGCATCAACATGAACATGAAAAATTTGATCCCACTATGGAGTTTTTTGAATTGGTGCTGTTACCAAACAAGTTTTTAAAGTTTCAAAGGCTTGGTCACATTCTGTGGTCCATTCAAATTTTGTAATCAATGCATACAAAGGTTTTGCAATGTCTGCAAACTTGTGTACACATTTTCTATAATACCCACAATGTCCCATGAAAGTTTGAAGTTCTTTTACATTTATCGGTTTTGGAAGATCCACTATGGCCTTAATTTTTCTCTCATCAATTGAAATTCCATTTCTAGAAACTATGTGACCCAACATTCTCCCTTGCCTCACAAAGAACACACATTTCTCCGGATTTAAACATACTCTGTATGTTCTATATTTTTTGAATATATTTTCCACATCTTTCAAATGATCTTGTCTTTTTAATGAAAAAGTGCAAAGATCATCAACAAAAATTTCCATTATATTTCTAAGGAATTATTTGAATTTGTGACACATCAATCTTTGAAAGGTTGCTGGGGCATTAGTTAAACCAAAAGGCATAACCCTAAATGCATAGATTCCCCATTTTGTGGAAAAAGCAATTTTATGTTGGTCTTCCAAAGCTATTGGCACCTGATTATATCCTGAAAAACCATCCAAAAAACTATAGACCTCTTTACCTGCAACTCTTTCCAAAAGATGGTATGTTATTAGTAATGGATAGCTATCTCTTATAGTTGTTGCATTAACTTTTTTCAATTAATACATACCCTGAGTTTCCCATTCTTCTTAGGTACCACAACCATAGGAGATATCCACTCAGTATACTCAATCTCATAGATGAAGTTGGCAGCCAACAGTTTGTCAATTTCTTCCTTTATTTTAGTAGAGTATTTGTCATTAAATGTATAGTGTCTTTGTTTGCTAGGTTTTGCATCAAGAGTGATAGGAATCTTATGTTCACAAATTTTAGGATCAATTCCCTTCAAATCTTTATAACTGTAAGCAAACACATCCCTATAAGTCTTAGCCAATTTCCTCAATGCTTCCTCTTCTTGATTTGACATGTCATCAGCTATGACAATGTGTCTATCTTCCTCCTCTTCTTGAGTGATCACCACCTTCTTAGTTTGTTCCTCATTGTCATATGCCTCCCCCTTTTTCTTTTCTCTCTTTGGTTTCATTTTTAGAAGTAATCTGTCTTCTACTTCATAGGTCTTGAAATTTGAAGGTACATCAAATTGTTGATCTTCTTTCTTTATTTTTTTATTTTTTTCAACTTCTTGTTCTTTTTCTATTTCTTTGTGTTTACTTTTTTATATGTTCCTAAAATTTTGTCTTTTATAGCATCTGTAGCTTCCACTTCTTCCAGAAATTGTGTTTTTCCAGTTTTTAAAATTATCCCTTCCTTCAGTTCTTCCTCTGTTTTTGACACTTTTATCATTTGTATTCCTATATGAAAAATATCATATCCTTCTTCATTTTGGAATTTTACTCCCACATATTCATCATTGGCCAAATCCATTGTGGTCAAAATCTGATTCCAAGCATAAGGCTCAAACTCTTCATCTTTAAATTTCTGTGGTATGTAACTTTCATCTTGTGACTTCCTTTCTCCTAGACAATGTTCTTTTTTTAACATCCTTTTTTTATATAGGTGATTCCTGATCACATTACATTTCCAAATTGATGATTCTATGTCATTCTGATCTTCACTCCTAGATTCTTCACTTAATTCCTGATTTTGATGTACTTTGAACCATTCCTGAGGGGACATATCACAATATTGACCATTTCGTAAATTTACTCTAGTTATCCTTCCTTTGCTTTGAAGATATAGGCAATCTTTACCCCAATCTTGCACAATTTGCATTTGTCTCATAAATGGTCTTCCTAGGATGATTTCATATGAGGTAGATTGTGGAAATTCAACTATGGAAAAAGTGTGCTCTATCTCTATTCCACATATTTCCACAATCACCTTTTCCCATATTCCTATGGGTTTTTCTATGTGTCCGTCTGCAAGTTGTAATCTCATTTTAGTGGGTATTAGCTCATTCTGCCCTCATTTCTACCAAGTTTGTTTAGTCATGATTGCCACTCCAGATCCACTATCTAATATGGCCTTAGCATGATTATCACCAAATTGTATTTTCAAAGTTGAGTTCCCTTCTTCTCCTTCACAATATCCTCCTATTTTGTCAATAGGTATGTACCACAATTCTTCCATTTCCTGTTGCTGTGGATCTAGACTCTTTGACTTTGTTTCCCCAGTTTTCAGATTATGTTGTAAATGAGGATTTTGTTTTACCAATTCTTCCATTGTGGTTTAATATAGAATTGTACAGTGTTTGTCTAGATTGATTTGAAAGGTTTTTTGTGAATTATCTTCCTGATCAAGATGCTTCTTGATTTCTGTTGCATTTGACCCTTCAATTGTTTTTTGATGATTGTCTATTTCCCCAATCTTAAGTTGTGCTTCTTGTATGATTTGCTTACATCTTTGCATTTTTTCATCCTCTAATTCTGGCATATGATATGCCATCACATGATCTATAGGGTTTGGTCCATCTTGAATTCTTCCTTTGTATGCTCTTATCAGAGTCTCCAGACTTTGTGAATTTTTTGCCTCTTCCTGAGTCTGTGTATTTTGTAGTTGGCTATTGTTTGGATGTTCCATAGTTTCTTCTTCCAAATTTTTACCCATTCTCATCTTTCTTTCCCATCTTCCTTTTTGCCTGTTTTTCTTTTCTTTTGGAAATGGATTTTTCTTATGATCCTATGTGTGTGTGTCTCCTTTTTTATTTCTTGTTATTTAGCTTGTGCTCTTGTTATAGCATTTACAGTTGCTTGATCGTGGTCACTCAATTCTTCTTGCTCCATTATGTTAACTGTTTTTAATGGTATGCTACTAGTTTGTCCATTTTCTTTCTAAAGTACAATATTTGAGTGTTTTCCTATCTTGAAAATGTTGTGGTTTATGATAAGGACATTGTTGAACCAAATGACTCTCCCCACAATTGTAGCACTTCTTATTGGTTGATATTCTAGTGTTCATCAAATTTGTCTTGGTGTTAACTTCTAGGGCTTTAGCAATGGCTTGTGCTAATTCCTCTGTTGGTGGAATTTTATCTTCATTTGTTCTTGGTTGGTCAAATGCTAATAAATCTTTTCCTCTATTATCCTCTAAGTCTATTACCTCTTTCTAGATCAGGACATCTCCTATAATATACCAAGGTTCTTAATTGTGCACTTCTCAGGAGATGTGTTCTAGGGTTCCACATGATCCCATTATGCATGACCCTCATGAAACCTATGATCAGCTTCTATTGTAGAGTCTTATTATTCTTGTAAAACATACATGAAATGTAAACATCATTTTAGTAGAAATATAATGCCAAGTTCTGCTTCTATTTTGTGCAAAGCTATACTTATCTGTGATATTCATTTGATATGCTATGAATATGGCCCAACATTCAACGAGGATCTTAACTGTACAAAGGGATGATCTTAGTTGCCTTGTTAAAAGGTTGGACTTTTGCAACACATGTACTGCAAATTTCGAGTAGCTTTTAATCACCTATAATCTGTACTTGCTGAGGCTCTAGATGTAATGAAGGAGTTTTGCCAATTATTACTTGTACCTTTAACTCTGATCTCTTATGTCGATTGGAAACCAAGTTCCTTCAAGAACTTCACAAGTCTATAATTCCATGCCCTTGGGGCCTGCTTCAAACCATACAAAGCTCTCTTGAGCTTACATACATAATCTGGATACCTTTCATCTCTAAATCCTTGTGGTTGCTCCATGAAAACATCATCTAAAATATAACCATTTAGAAAAGCATTCTTCACATCTAATTGACATAATTTCCAACCTTTACATGTAGCAATAGCTATGAGTGTCTTGATGGTTGTCATCTTTGCCACAAGACTATAGGTCTCATCATAATCTATACCATATTTCTGAGCAAACCCTTTCACAACAAGTCTAGCTTTATACCTAGACACACTTCCATCTGCAAACCTCTTTGTCTTGTAGACCCATTTGCATCCAATGATCTTCTGACTATTTGGTTTAGGAACCAAATCCCATGTCTGATTCTCCATCAATGCATCATACTCTTCCTGCATAACCTTTTGCCAATTTTCCTTATCTTTTGCCTCTTCATATGTAGAAGGGTCTTCATCTACCTTTACCATATAAGCATAATCTTTGGTAGCCAAAAAAGAAGTGTCATAGCTATACCTTGTAGGTTGCCATTTATGTCTTGTTGACCTTCTGAGTTCTCCACTCCTTGAGGTTTCTGGTTCATCACATTCTAGATCAAACCTTGTCACTTCTTCAACTTCAACCTGTACTTCATTGTTCTCCTCTTCATCAAATATCTGAACCTTTGATTTACCTTTCTTTTGATTCACAACTTCTTTGTCACCTGCATAAATATTGATTGTACCTGCATACCAAGTACCTTGCTCATCAAATGTAACATTCTTAGATGCAAGGAATTGTTTTGTGGATGGACTCCACAACCTATATCCCATCTGCTTATCATCATATCCAATAAATACATATTTTTCAGCTTTAGGTTCCAATTTATGCCTCAATTGAGATGGCACATATGCATATGCCAAACATCCAAATTCTTTGCAATGATCTAGAGTAGGTCTCTTACCCCACCATGCCTCATATGGTGTCATACCCTGAAAAGCTTTACATGGTAATCTATTGACCAAATATGTAGCTGTATTTACAACCTCACCCCACAAGTAATTTGGGCAATTTTTTTCCTTCATCATGGATCTTGCAAACTCAACAAGAGTTCTATTCCTCCTTTCTGCTACACCATTTTGTTGAGGAGAGTACCTGCAAGTAATTTCCCTTTTTATACCTGCATTCCACAAGTAATCACTGAACTCATTAGAGAAATACTCTCCCCCTCCATCTGACCTTAGTCTCTTCAACTTTTGACCTGTAATTCTCTCTGCATACACATGATAATGTTTGAATGCATTGAATACCTCTGACTTATCTTTGATCACATAGATAGTGATCCATCTGGTAGCATCATCAACATAAATCACATAATACCTTGAACTATTGATACTGAAATCCTTTGATGGTCCCACACATCTGTGCGTACCAACTCAAGCTTCTCTGAATACATAAAACCATGCTTGGAATAAGATTGCTTATGAGTACCTAATTGACATGCCTCACAACTGTATGTCATATGTTGACCTGCAACATTAGGCAATCCAAGCACTAAACCATTGTTTACCATATCTTTAATACCTCTTTCATTAAAATGTCCAAGCCTTTTGTGCCAAAGACCTAACTCTGAGATCTTATGTCCTCCATAGGTGTACAAGGCATGACCAATGTTACCTTGAATCTTCAATGTGAAGAGTCTTCCTTCTTTCTTCCCTGAAATAATTTGTTTATACCCATTGCTAGGGTCTTCCACAAAAACTCCTTCATTAGTGAACATAACTTCATAACAATTTGTCCTACACTTATCATATTCTTTGGAATTGTAGGAACATACAAAACCTTACTCAAGAGAGTACTTCCATCCTTGGCCTTCACTGATCCAATTGACTTCACATTGTGCTTTGTATTGTCACCTGTTTGATCTACATGATTAGTTAGCTTATTCTCCAAATCAGTCATCAAGGCTATGTTGCCACTCAGGTGATTGCTACACCCTGAGTCAATATAGAAGACTCTTTGATCTTCACTTTGTCTTTCACAAGTTGCATTCATTATCAATGTTGAATCTTCCTTCTGATCTGAAGCATAATTGTAGTAGGTATTGTTGTATTGTTGACTTTGGAATCCTCTACCTCCATTTCTTCCAAAGTATCCTCTACTACCTCTACCTCTGAAATTACCTCTTTGATTTCTGCCACCTCTTCCTCTTGAATTAAAGTTCTGATTATATCCACCATTATTTTGAGTATTATTCCAACAATCATTAGCTAAATGATTTGTCTTACCACAAATCCAGCAAGCTTTAACTCCATCTTTATTACTTCTGCCTCTTGCTCTACCTTTGCCACCACCTCTTCCTCTTAGGAAGTTAGCTTGGCTAGTTGTACCTTAATCTTCATTTGTTTGTTGCTTCCCTTTGCTATTCTTCTTCTTATCCTTGGAATACATTGCTTGACCTGCACTTTTATCACTTTCACCTTTGACATCCTGCTCAAAGGTTAGCACGTGTCCTAGCAACTGATTTAAGTCAGGAGTAACATGATCTAGTGACAATTCAGTAGACAAAATGAATGGCTTCCATTTGTCATCACCTCTCAAACCTGTAAGGATTTGCCTTACAAATTTATCCTCCTCAATATCTTCATCAATTGCTCCTAATGCATCTGCAATGTCCTTCATTCTTGTTACATAATCTGAGATGGATTGAGAGGCCTTCTTCTTGAATGTGGTAAATTTTGCCCACAAGGATGCCTTCCTTGACTTTGTGGTGTTTTGGAAATGCTCCTCCCAAGCATTCCATATATCACTTGCACTTTCAAGACCTCTAATGTGAGGTAGCAAGTAGTCATTAACTGCCATATAGATAATGCTCCTAGCTTGAGCATCTCTCTTCATCCAAGTCTTCAAATCTGATAATTCCTCCCTAGTTGGAACACTAGGATCTCTGAACTCAGGCTTTTCTTCTTTACCTGTAATATAACCTATCAAGTCTTTGCTCATAAGATGAGCTTCCATCCTCATTGACCATGCTGGATAGTTCTCTCTATCCAGTTTCTCTATCTGAAGAGAATCTCCCATCCTTTCTTCACTTGTGTATTAAATCCTTCAAGCTTTATGAGGAATAAGGTTACCTTTACTTGGAATGATACTCCTTTAGTCTTGCTTGGTATCTTCTGGCCTCCTTCTCAAGCTCTGCTCTCAAGCTTTCACCTTTTGAATCTTCAAATGTTGAATTCTTTATGACTGTAGCAGTCGGGGTCCTCCTTTCTTCAATTTTGGTACTTCCTCCTCTGATACAACTGATGGAGAGTGTTAATCTCCAAAAGAACAAGCTACTCTTGAAGTTAGAACACCTCTATATCAAGAGTAACTCAAAACCTTCACCAATTTGGAGGATCAATACTCAATTATCAAAATTTTGAACAAAACTATGAAGAAGGTGACTACATAGAAAGTCTGCTGCACATAACGCACTCATTGACTTATCAAATGCGTAAAGTTTTTGATAAAACTTTGTACAAGGTGTCAGCTATAGTTTGCACACCTCCTTCAAGTTAAATCATTTCAAAAGATTCAATAGAACTTGAGAAATGGTCTTAACAAGTCACCTATGTCTAAAACTATAGTTCTTTACAGTCGACTTTGACACTTGTAACTTCTAAAACTTGGTTCTCTCAAACTAGAACCTGTTTATGCAAATGCATTTAGCCATAGATGGCTTACCTTCCAACTTAGATTTTGACTCCTCATTTGTGCAAAACTTTACACTGTGCATTGAGAAATGATCAATTCTTTGACCATCGAGATTGTGCCTGTTTCAGAAGACACTTAACACTTCTTCACATATGAATGTTCCTACTCGTAATTCTCACAGCCTGTTTACAATTAGGCTCTCAAACTTTAACCATAGACTCATTATCTATGGAATTAGACACCTTCAAAAATATTCTTGAATTGATCAAGCACAGAAGGAGAACACTCAGAAAAATCGTGTGCAACTTTTCTTCATTACTGGAAAAATTTACATCTAGATGAGAGAGCTATTCTACACACTTCACAAGTGTCTAATGACTTCTAATTCTCTTCAATTCTTGTTCTTACACATTCTCTCATATTTGCCCCGAAATTTTTCCTTGTATATATAGGCAAATATTTACAAGAAAGTATAAGTGAACTAACTCTAAATTAATGTACATATGTATACACATCTTCATTCTCTGAACATGTACTTTCTTCATGCTTCATATCTGGATCTTTTCTTCAGTCCTTGAGTTTAATCCTTCATCAAAACTTCAATTGTTGATTGCCCTGCACCAACAATAAGGCATTGCTTTCATAGATTGGGATGCATTTTGCCAGCCTCCTTCATGAGGCAATCTTTATATTCATGGTGGAAGAACCGAATTCTCTCTATGGAGGACATCTTCTGCCTGTAGTCATTATCATTGTTGTGATCCCAAGCAAGAAGCTTGGCTTCCTTAGTTGTAAGCCCAACCTAGATTTTGCACTCTACATACCTAAAGAAGAATGTGGTGGGGTGCTCCTTCACTAGCTATTTGTGGGCCTTTGCAGAGTGTGAACCACCAATAACATAATATGTGTAACCTTCAAACAGGTCTTCATTGAAATCCTCCACAGAGCTGCACTCATTCGGATCCACCATGATGAGGAATGCCACAATAGTAGCACGAGGATTTATCTTCATTTTCTTCTTAAGATTCTGTACGTGCAAATCATGTGGCTCCCTTATCTCAAAGGGCCTCCTCCCTGTGAGTGGATTGATTGGTGGCCTATGGATGATATTGATTGGTAGGTGGAACAACTGCCCCTTCTTCACGAGCTTTCTCCGAGCTATGTCCTCTCTCATCTTGTTCTGCTCAATACCAAGAATTCCCAAAGCAAGCTCACCACCAAGTGCAACAATAATATCCTCAGAGCTAGAGCTTGACTCAGAAGACTCCTCATCATCCACTCTCTTCTTTTTCTTCAATAGATTCTTCTACACACAATGCTTACCCTTTGCCTTTGTTTTCATCTTCTGTTGTGTTGGCATAATGTTGCCCTGGATCCATGACATCAAGTCTCTAATCAGGTTCATTGAGTCCTTGCAGATCTCTACAAGCCTCTCTGGCACACAACAATCCAGACACAAAAAATCCATCTTGCATTACATTTCATAGCCCCTTCAATGTCTCTACCAGGAAAAGGAGGTTGTCGGAATCCTCATCTTCATAGTCCAGTTTGAACACAAGGCCATACTGAAAGGCCTGTGTTGTCATGATCTTGCCTCTTCCATAGGCCCCTGCAAACACAAGAAGGGCTGCATTCTTCTCTTCAACATATTGAAGGCACCACTCTAGGTTTGTCATGTCTCGGAGTAGACGATCTTTCCTTAAGACCTCTATCTCCTTCAACCTCTCCTTCATAGTTGCATCATCCTCAGCTATTTTGATGCTACTCTGTCCACCAAATGACATACCAACTAGGTTGCTAGTCCTCTCAGATGATAAAGATGCAAGGATTTTCTTGGATTTTGTCTGGTGACCAATGCCTTTGTCACGATGCTGATCCACAGAGCTCACGGTGACTTTGAGGTTCTTGACATACCTCTCACCTTTTAACTCAATATCCCTGAAATGACCTCAGAAGCATTAGCTCTTACATTGATGTGTTTTTCAAGCTTAAGGGTCAATGCCAAGCATCGACTTTAGAGTGCAAAGTCGATTTGAGGCATCGAATTACACCCTACAGTCGATGCCTGGCATCAACTTTAGGGCGCAAGTCGATGCCAGGCATCGACTTAAGCCTGCAAGTCAATGCTAGGCATCGACTTTGTGTGAAAGTCGATGCCAGGCATCGAATTGCACACAAAGTCGATGCCTGGCATTGACTTGCACACAAAAGTCAATGCTAAGCATTGACTTTAGGGTGCGAGTCGATGTCTAGCATCAACTTTGCACCCTAAAGTCGATGCCTGGCATTGACTTGCAGGCTTAAGTCGATGCGTGGCATGGACTTTCAGGCCACATTCGATGCTAGGCATCGACCTTCTAGGTCGATGCTTGGCATCAACTTTGGGGTGAAAGTTGTGATGGAGAATGTTAATCTCCAAAAGAACAACTTATCCTTGTGATTAGAGCACCTCTATACCAAGAATAAGTCAAAACCTTTCACACATTTAGAGGATCAACTTCTAATTATCAAAAGATGAACAAATCTGTGAAGAAGGTGATACACAGAAAAGTCTGCTGCACTATTTCCTTACATTGACTTATCAAATGTGTAAAGTTTTTCATGAAACTTTGTACGAATCATCTCTTAGAGATTGCGCAACTATTCCAAGTTGAATTACTCCAAAAGATTAAGTGTAGCTTGAGAAATCAACTTCTCAAGTTACCTATGTCAGAAACTGTACTTCTGAGAAGTCGATTCAGACACCCCTAACTTCTTAACTTTGATTCTCACAGTATCTAACCCGTTTTGCCAAATGCTTTTAGCCACGAGTAGATTACCTTCCAACTTAAAGATTAAGTGCTTGCTTGCACAAAACTTTAAACTATGGAGTGAGCACTGACCAAAAGATTAAACACGAATTTTGCGTCTGTTTCAGAGAACTGTAGACATTCAACACATATGAATGTTCCTACTCATAATTCTCCTAGCCTGTTCACAATTGGACTCTGAAATTCAGGTCACAGGCTCATCAACTAACAACTTAGATATCCTCAAAAGGATTTCACAAATAATCAAACACAGAAGGAGCAGACACGAAAAGATCGGGCGCAATATTTCTTCATTAACTCAGAAAATTACAACTGAGTGATGAGAGCTCATACTAACTCACTTTCCTCTCTCTCTTGACTTCTATCTAATGTCACATTTGCTCTCATGTGCTCTCACTTACATGCCCCGACTTTTCTCAAGGTATTTATAGATAATTTGTACATAATTCTTACTGAACAAAAGTTCTAAGTCATCTATGACTATGCTAATGTACATATGTGTACAAGACAACATTCTAACTTCTTCTTCATTTTGCAAATGTCTTCCTTTGCTTCATTCTGACCATAAGCATTCTCCAAGATCTGTATAATCACCAATTTGTGATTGGTTTGCTCCAACAGCTCCCCCTCAATCACTAATTGTGATTATTCCATTCTTCTTCACTCCTGCCATCTCCTTAAATCTCTGTAGCTTAGGTCCATCCAAGCTCTTTGTCATCATATCTGCCACTTGTTCTTTTGTTGGAGTGTACATCACTTCAATCTCTTTATCAAGTACTTTTTCCCTCAAGAAATGATACTGAATCTCTATATGCTTAGTCCTGGCATGAAAAACAGGGTTAGCTGCCAAATACAAAGAACTCATATTGTCTCCAAAAATTATTGGAGTACTATGATCAATCTCAAAACTTTTCATCAAGGTCTTCAACCATATGACTTCTTTTGCAGCTTCTACCATTCCCTTATACTCAGCCTCTGTGGATGATAAAGCAACTGTGTGTTGCTTCTTTGAACACCAAGACACTAACTTGTCTCCAACATAACATAGATATCCATGAGTAGACCTTCTATCATCTGAGTCACCTGCCCAATCTGCATCACTAAACACTTTGATTCTTGTGTCAGAAGTGAAACCATAGTACAAACCTTCACTTAGGGTTCCTTTGATATATCTGAGTACCCTTTGGGCTGCAATCCAATGAGTCTTCTTTGGACAATGCATAAATTGTGACAACACACCTACTGCATATGATAGATCTGGCCTTGTCAAGGTAGCATAGATTAGACTACCTACCAAACTCTGATATTTCTTCATGTCATTGAACTCTTCACCTCCATACCTGCTTAATTTATGATTTACCTCCAATGGAGTGGTTGAGGTCTTGCAATCTTCCATGTTAAACTTGATCAAAAGATTCTTCAAATATCTCTCTTGTGAAACATATACTCCATGTTGAGTATACACAATCTGCATTCCTAGAAAATAAGATAAGTTTCCCAAGTCACTTATCTTAAACTCCTTCTCTATTTGCTTCTTGAGTTCATTGATTCCTTGAGCATCTGTTCCTGTAACAATAATATCATCAACATAAATGCACATGTATATATATCCATTTTCACTTGCCTTCACTAGCAAGCTACTATCTGCCTTTGATGCTTGAAATCCACATTCATTCAAGAACTTGACCAATCTGTAATTCCAAGCTCTTGGGGCTTGCTTCAACCCATATAAAGCTCTCTTGAGCTTACACACATAATCTGATCCAATTGACTCCATGAAACCTTCTGGTTGCTCCATATATACTTCATCTGCAATGTATCCATTAAGAAATGCATTCTTCACATCCAATTGTGATAATTTCCATCCTTTGCAAGCAGCAATAGCAATCAATGTCCTAATTGTAGACATCTTAGCAACAGGACTAAAGGTCTCATCATAATCTACCCCATAAGTTTGAGCATAACCTTTAACCACAAGTCTAGCCTTATATCTAGACACCTTACCATCTGCAAACCTCTTTGTTTTGTATACCCACTTGCATCCAATGACCTTCTGATTCTTTGGTCTTGGTACTAACTCCCAAGTTTCATTCTCAAGTAGAGCATCATACTCTTCTTGCATTGCCTTCTCCCAATTCTGTTTACCTTTGGCTTCTTCATAAGTGATTGGGTCTTCTTCTGTTTTCACAATGTAAGCATAATCTCTTGTTGTTAGGAAAGATGTATCATAGCTATACCTTATAGGCTCTTTCCTTTCCCTTGTAGATCTTCTGATTTCTGCACTTCTTGAAGTTTCAGCCTCATTTGATTCTGGATCAAATCTTGGCCCTTCTTCTACATGATCCTGCACTCTACATCTAGAGTCAACTTCATCAACAATTTCTTCACAAACTTTTACCTTTGCCTTTCCTTTCCTTTGAATTTCTTCAACACCTGCATACTCATTTGGTGATCCTGTATACCATGTGTTTTGCTCATCAAATGTCACATCTTTAGTAACAAGAAATTGCTTTGTGGATGGACTCCACAACCTATAACCCATTTGTCTATCATCATATCCAATAAACACATACTTCTCTGCTTTTGGTTCTAGCTTATGTCTTAATTGTGAAGGAACATAAGCATATGCAATACATCCAAATACTTTACAATGATCAAGACTAGGCTTCTTACCCCACCATGCTTCATAAGGGGTTCCTCCATCCAAAGCTTTGCAAGGCAACCTATTCACAAGGTATGTTGCAGTGTTAATGGCCTCTGCCCATAAGTAATTTGGACAATTCTTTTCCTTCATCATGGCTCTTGCAAATTCTACAAGAGTCCTATTTCTCCTCTCAGCTACTCCATTTTGTTGAGGGGAGTACCTGCAAGTCACTTCTCTTTTGATACCTGCATTCCACAAATAATCATCAAACTCTTTTGAGAAATACTCTCCCCCTCCATCTGATCTTAACCTCTTTAGCTTTTGTCCTGTGATCCTTTCTGCATAAGCATGAAAGTGTTTGAATGTCTTGAAGACTTCTGATTTGTCCTTGATTACATACAAAGTAATCCACCTGGTTGCATCATCAACAAACAACACATAATATCTGGATCCATTTATGCTATAGTCCCTTGAGGGACCCCATACATCTGTATGAACCAATTCAAGCATATTTGAATACTTGTACCCTGATTTGTTATAAGAACTTTTATGTGCTTTACCTAATTGACAAGCTTCACACTTGTACACCATATGTTGCCCTTCAATGTTTGGCAATCCAAGCACCACCTGATTCTTTGACATCTCCTTTATAGCTCTCTCATTGAAATGACCTAGCCTCTTATGCCATAGGTCTAATTCAGATACCTTTTGACCTCCATAGGTAAACAATGCATGTCCTACATTACCTTGGACCTTGAGAGTGAACAATCTTCCTTCCTTTTTACCTGCAATTATGGTTCTATATCCCTGATTTGGATCTTGTACATAGACACCATCTTTTGTGAATTTTACTTCATATCCTTTCTCCACAATTTGCCCTACACTTATCAAATTTTTAGGAATAGTAGGAACATAAAGTACCTTGCTCAGAAGTGTACTTCCACTCTTTGTCTTCACTGATCCAATGCTCTCCACTTTATGTTTGGTATTGTCACCTGTTTGAATTGTATGTCCATTCACCCTTGCTTCCATATCAGTCATCAAGGATAGGTTCCCACTCAGATGGTTGCTGCACCCTGAGTCAATATAAAACACTCTTTGATCATCTCCCATTGATTCATGAGTTGCATTCAGGATAAGAGTCATATCATCCTTCTGATCTGATGCATAATTGTAATAATTATTGTTGTAGGACTGAGATTGGAAGTTCCTTCCACCTCCTCTACCATATGATGTCCTACCACCTCTTCCTCTGAAGTTACCTCTTTGGTTTCTGCCTCCTCTACCTCTTTGACTATAATTCTGATTGTTGTATCCTCCACTTTGATTGTTATACCAACAATCATTTGCCAAATGATTTGTTCTGCCACAAATCCAACAAGCTTTAGCATTATCTTTGTTCTTACCTCCTCTTCCTTTACCTCTGAAATTTGTCTTCCCTTTTGTGAAGTTGGCTTGATTTGAATTCCCTTCATCTTCATTTGATTGCTTTCCCTTGCCATTCTTTTTCTTGTCTTTGGAGTACATAGCTTGACTTGTACTTCTATCATTGTCTCCTTTAAGATCCTGCTCAAAGGTTAGCATGTGTCCTAGCAATTGATTAAGGTCAGGAGTAAAGTGATCAAGTGACAATTCTATGGACAATATAAAAGGCTTCCACTTCTCATCACCTCTTAGACCTGTAAGTATTTGTCTTACCAACTTTTCCTCTTCAATATCTTCATCCACTGCTCCCAAGCTATCTGCAATATCTTTCATTCTTGCCACATAATCTGAAATTGATTGTGAACTCTTCTTCTTGAAAGTTGTGAACTCAGCCCATAGTGAGGACTTCCTTGACTTAGTAGTATTTTGGAAATGCTCTTCCAAGGCATTCCAAACATCTGTAGCACTTTCTAAACCTCTGATGTGAGGTAGAAGATAATCATTTACAGCCATGTAGATGATGCTCCTTGCTTGAGCATCCTTTCTCATCCAAGTCTTCAACATTGCAAGTTCTTCCCTAGTAGGAATACTTGGATCTGCAAATTCTGGTTTTTCTTCATCTCCTGTAATGAATGATATAAGATCTTTGCTCATGAGGTGTGCTTCCATCCTCATGGACCATGCTGGATAGTTCTCCCTATCTAACTTATCAATCTGCAAGCTTTCTCCCATCTTGTATCCACCTGTGTATTGAAATCTTCAAGCTTTACAAACAATGTATGTACCTTTACTTCGAATTGAACTCCTTTTGCCTTTCTTGATGTCAATTTGTCTTCTCCTCGAGCTTTGACTCCAAGCTTTCACTTCTTGATCCTTCAAATGTTGAATCTCTTGAATCTGCAGCAGTCGGGATCCTCCTTTCCTTCAAATTGATGTCTCCTGCTCTGATACCACTGATGGAGAATGTTAATCTCCAAAAGAACAACTTATCCTTGTGATTAGAGCACCTCTATACCAAGAATAAGTCAAAACCTTTCACACATTTAGAGGATCAACTTCTAATTATCAAAAGATGAACAAATCTGTGAAGAAGGTGATACACAGAAAAGTCTGCTGCACTATTTCCTTACATTGACTTATCAAATGTGTAAAGTTTTTCATGAAACTTTGTACGAATCATCTCTTAGAGATTGCGCAACTATTCCAAGTTGAATTACTCCAAAAGATTAAGTGTAGCTTGAGAAATCAACTTCTCAAGTTACCTATGTCAGAAACTGTACTTCTGAGAAGTCGATTCAGACACCCCTAACTTCTTAACTTTGATTCTCACAGTATCTAACCCGTTTTGCCAAATGCTTTTAGCCACGAGTAGATTACCTTCCAACTTAAAGATTAAGTGCTTGCTTGCACAAAACTTTAAACTATGGAGTGAGCACTGACCAAAAGATTAAACACGAATTTTGCGCCTGTTTCAGAGAACTGTAGACATTCAAGACATATGAATGTTCCTACTCATAATTCTCCTAGCCTGTTCACAATTGGACTCTGAAATTCAGGTCACAGGCTCATCAACTAACAACTTAGATATCCTCAAAAGGATTTCACAAATAATCAAACACAGAAGGAGCAGACACGAAAAGATCGGGCGCAATATTTCTTCATTAACTCAGAAAATTACAACTGAGTGATGAGAGCTCATACTAACTCACTTTCCTCTCTCTCTTGACTTCTATCTAATGTCACATTTGCTCTCATGTGCTCTCACTTACATGCCCCGACTTTTCTCAAGGTATTTATAGATAATTTGTACATAATTCTTACTGAACAAAAGTTCTAAGTCATCTATGACTATGCTAATGTACATATGTGTACAAGACAACATTCTGACTTCTTCTTCATTTTGCAAATGTCTTCCTTTGCTTCATTCTGACCATAAGCATTCTCCAAGATCTGTATAATCACCAATTTGTGATTGGTTTGCTCCAACAAGTTGATGCATGGCATCGACTTAGACCCTCAATGGATTGAGACTTCATGAGTACAGAAAAATAAAATCGCTAGAAGACATACTATTTCCTAAAAAATAAAAAGGAATCTTTTAAGAATCTTTTTTTGTGGTGTGATTTTCTCTACATCTGGGTAATCTTGCCAACATTCTTCTTCTCCATCAGAGTTTCCTTGCTAGTTTGCTGAGCTCTGTGCGCCTTTGCTGTCTGTGCTCGATTGCTCTCTCTCACTCGCGGATTTTGGAAATGAGAATGATCTCCTCCTCTACTATTTATAGACACTTGGGTTACTTGAACCAGAGACTAATTGGATCTAACTGAATGAATCTAGTTTCTAATTAGATCAGTCAACTAATCTAACCAAGATCCATCACTTCATCATTTTAATCTAAAGTGGAAAGGGTACATCTGTCCTTGTGTGAGTGGAAAGAGTCCTCCTCCATCTTTTCTGCTTGTTGAACTCCTTTTTTCAAGATCTGGTAGATCAACTCTCATTTCCCAACCCACGACATGCGATCCATGTGGAAAATTCCCATTTATTTCCTGAATAGTTGCATTTCTCCATTCTTCTTGTAACAAAAAGATGAGAGTAAAGAACATTTTCCACCCAGCTTTCCTTCTAGTGAATCCATGACACCAAAAACATAATAATTGCACGACTCATTTTGTTTGGTAATGTTAATAAACCCTCCAAATTATCATAGCTCATACATATTCATATGAAATGTTCACTTATCTTCCATGTACTCTAAGGTGGCCATCATGAATTCCCATCCCATTCACAAATCTGATGTCACCTGCATACCGCCTAGTGACATCACATTTTTTGCATTTTCTTTGTTTTGTTTGTTGTTCACTGAAGTCTTACCAGATGCCCTTTAGTGTATTGTGGAAAGGACATCTACACATTTGCTAAAGCATAGTTTAACAAGTGCTTCGATGACAATTTGAACAAATCATTATGGACATTGATATATGAAATCCTTGGATGACATCTACATATTGATATATAAAATTCTAAATATCATCTTGCTCATCAAGTTTTGAGATTTCAATGCTTGAAAAAGTCAAAATGCAATCAATTTGAAGTTTAGAGTAATTTAGATAATCGAATACACCCTTTTTTCCTTGAAGCCAACCAAATAGAAGTAACAGTTTTGTCAAAACCTTTGTGCGCTCTTTCCTACCAATCTTATGAGCATCAACAAACATTACTTGATGTGGACACACTTCATAGTGTATCTCATCACCACTACTTTCAAAAGAGAATCAAATCTTTGTTCCCTTATCAGATCATCATTCTATGTTTTCTGTTGAGTCATTTAAGTTATCCAATTCGTAGTGCAATGCTGCTCAACCAAATGCACCTCTTGATCTCCCATCTGATCCAGCCATTGATCTCCCTTCTGACTCAAGTGCATGTGGAGCAAAGGAAAGGCAAAGCACGCTCAATCTACATTTTAAAAGAAGGCCTCGTGAAGTAAGTCAAAGAAGATTTAAATTTTTTACTTAGATATTGTGAAGCATTGTTGTGGTTTGAAATGTTTGTACAATTTAGGAATGAAGAAACTAAAGCACCTAAGAGAGAAATTCCTCTATTTAGATAGTGAAAGGCAGGATATATACCTCGTTTCTCACATGCAAATGATTGAGGATAACATGCCACTAACATGTGTTGCTTTTGAATATTTCTTTACTCAAGGGATGCAATGTTGTAGGGCTGCATTTAAAATTGCAATGGGTGTGGGAAATTTTAGAATACATAGGGTTCAACTGGGGCTTATGAATGGGGATCTCATTTTGGATACGGTCCATGTTGGGACCAAAGGATGTGTTGGATGTCATGCAATGAATTGGATGATGAACTATTTTAGCTTGCATTGTGAGGTTATGCCTACAACTGGAAGGTTGCACTTGTCAGATAACTTTAGTCGTCGAGAGGTATTTCAAATATATAAAGAAGACATGGAAAATAGAAATGAGAAGTATGTGTTGTATCGTCACTTTACTCTTATGGAAGCAAGAGTTTAACAACGTGTCTATTCCTCGTAAAGTTAG
>CM035426.1:51134149-51141649 GCA_020310875.1 Ceratopteris richardii | reverse complement strand
CTTCTTCTACATGATCCTGCACTCTACATCTAGAGTCAACTTCATCAACAATTTCTTCACATACTTTTACCTTTGCCTTTCCTTTTCTTTGAATTTCTTCAACACCTGT
Source organism: Ceratopteris richardii (assembly GCA_020310875.1). Taxonomy (NCBI): domain Eukaryota; kingdom Viridiplantae; phylum Streptophyta; class Polypodiopsida; order Polypodiales; family Pteridaceae; genus Ceratopteris; species Ceratopteris richardii. The sequence continues at coordinate 51,141,540 of CM035426.1, read as the reverse complement.
ATACTCATGGTGATCCTGTATACCACATGTTTTGCTCATCAAATGTTACATCTTTAGTAACAAGAAATTGCTTTGTGGATGGACTCCACAATCTGTAACCCATCTGTCTATCATCATATCCAATAAACACATACTTCTCTGCTTTTGGTTCTAGCTTATGTCTTAATTGTGAAGGAACATAAGCATATGCAATACATCCAAATACTTTACAATGATCAAGACTAGGCTTCTTACCCCACCATGCTTCATAAGGGGTTCCTCCATCCAAAGCTTTGCAAGGCAACCTATTCACAAGGTATGTTGCAGTGTTAATAGCCTCTGCCCATAAGTAATTTGGACAATTCTTTTCCTTCATCATGGCTCTTGCAAACTCTACAAGAGTCCTATTCCTCCTTTCTGCTACTCCATTCTGTTGAGGGGAGTACCTGCAAGTCACTTCTCTTTTGATACCTGCATTCCACAAATAATCATCAAACTCTTCTGAGAAATACTCTCCCCCTCCATCTGATCTTAACCTCTTTAGCTTTTGTCCTGTGATCCTTTCTGCATAAGCATGGAAATGTTTGAATGTCTTGAAGACTTCTGATTTATCCTTGATTACATACAAAGTAATCCACCTGGTTGCATCATCAACAAACAACACATAATATCTGGATCCATTTATGCTATAGTCCCTTGAGGGACCCCATACATCTGTATGAACCAATTCAAGCATATTTGAATACTTGTACCCTGATTTGTTATAAGAACTCTTATGTGCTTTACCTAGTTGACAAGCTTCACACTTGTACACCATATGTTGCCCTTCAATGTTTGGCAATCCAAGCACCACCTGATTCTTTGACATCTCCTTTATAGCTCTCTCATTGAAATGACCTAGCCTTTTATGCCATAGGTCTAATTCAGATACCTTTTGACCTCCATAGGTAAACAATGCATGTCCCACATTACCTTGGACTTTGAGAGTAAACAATCTTCCTTCCTTTTTACCTGCAATTATGGTTCTATATCCCTGATTTGGATCTTGTACATAAACACCATCATTTGTGAATCTTACCTCATATCCTTTCTCCACAATTTGCCCTACACTTATCAAATTTTTAGGAATAGTAGGAACATAAAGTACCTTGCTCAAAAGTGTACTTCCACTCTTTGTCTTCACTGATCCAATGCTCTCCACTTTATGTTTGGTATTGTCACCTGTTTGAACTGTATGTCCATTCACCCTTGCTTCCATATCAGTCATCAAAGATAGATTCCCACTCAGATGGTTGCTACACCCTGAGTCAATATAAAACACTCTTTGATCTTCTCCCATTGATTCATGAGTTGCATTCAAGATAAGAGTCATGTCATCCTTCTGATCTGATGCATAATTGTAATAATTATTGTTGTAGGACTGAGATTGGAAGTTTCTTCCACCTCCTCTACCATATGATGTCCTACCACCTCTTCCTCTGAAATTGCCTCTTTGGTTTCTGCCTCCTCTACCTCTTTGACTATAATTCTGATTGTTGTATCCTCCATTTTGATTATTATACCAACAATCATTTGCCAAATGATTTGTTCTGCCACAAATCCAACAAGCTTTAGCATTATCTTTGTTCTTACCTCCTCTTCCTTTACCTCTGAAATTTGTCTTCCCTTTTGTGAAGTTAGCTTGATTTGAATTCCCTTCATCATCATTTGATTGCTTTCCTTTGCCATTTTTTTTCTTGTCTTTGGAGTACATAGCTTGACTTGTACTTCTATCATTGTCTCCTTTAAGATCCTGCTCAAAGGTTAGCATGTGTCCTAGCAATTGATTAAGGTCAGGAGTAAAATGATCAAGTGACAACTCTATGGACAATATAAAAGGCTTCCACTTCTCATCTCCTCTCAAACCTGTAAGTATTTGTCTTACCAACTTTTCCTCTTCAATATCTTCATCCACTGCTCCCAAGCTATCTGCAATATCTTTCATCCTTGCCACATAATCTGAAATTGATTGTGAGCTCTTCTTCTTGAAGGTTGTGAACTCAACCCATAGTGAGGACTTCCTTGACTTAGTTGTATTTTGGAAATGCTCTTCCAAGGCATTCCAAACATCTGTAGCACTTTCCAAACCTCTGATGTGAGGTAAAAGGTAATCATTTACAGCCATGTAGATGATACTCCTTGCTTGAGCATCCTTTCTCATCCAAGTCTTCAACATTGCAAGTTCTTCCCTAGTAGGAATACTTGGATCTACAAATTCTGGTTTTTCTTCATCTCCTGTAATAAATGATATAAGATCTTTGCTCATGAGGTGTGCTTCCATCCTCATGGACCATGCTGGATAGTTCTCCCTATCTAGCTTATCAATCTGCAAGCTTTCTCCCATCTTGTATCCACCTGTGTATTGAAACTTCAAGCTTTACAAACAATGTATGTACCTTTACTTCGAATTGAACTCCTTTTGCCTTTCTTGATGTCAAATAGTCTTCTCCTCAAGCTTTAACTCCAAGCCTTCACTCCTTAGTCCTTCAAGTGTTGAATTTCTTGTATCTGCAGCAGTCGGGATCCTTCTTTTCTTGAAATTGATGTCTCCTGCTCTGATACCACTGATGGAGAGTGTTAATCTCCAAAAGAACAACCTATTCTTGTGATTAGAGCACCTCTATACCAAGAATAAGTCAAAACCTTTCACACATTTAAAAGATCAATTACTAGTTATCAAAAAATTAACAATTCTGTGAAGAGGATGATACACAGAAAAGTCTGCTGCAGTATTTCTTCACATTGACCTATCAACTCTGTAAAGTTTTTGATGAAACTTTGTACGAATCATCTCCTAGAGATTGCGCATCTATTCCAAGTTGAATCTCTTCAAAAGATTAAGTGTAGCTTGAGAAATCAACTTCTCAAGTTACCTATGTCAGAAACTGTACTTCTGAGAAGTCGATTCAGACACCCCTAACTTCTTAACTTTGATTCTCACAATATCTAACCCGTTTTGCCAAATGCTTTTAGCCACGAGTAGATCACCTTCCAACTTAAAGATTAAGTGCTTGCTTGCACAAAACTTTAAACTATGGAGTCAGCACTGACCAAAAGATTAAACACGAAATTTGCACCTGTTTCAGAGAACTGTAGACATTCAATACATATGAATGTTCCTACTCACAATTCTCCTAGCCTGTTTACAATTGGACTCTGAAATTCAGTTCACAGACTCATTAACTAACAACTTAGATATCCTCAAAAGGATTTCACAAATGATCAAACACAGAAGGAGCAGACACGGAAAGATCGGGCGCAATATTTCTTCATTAACTCAGAAAATTACAACTGAGTGATGAGAGCTAACACAAACTCACTTTCCTCTATCTCTTGACTTCTATCTCCCTCATTCTTAACTTCTAACTAATGTCACATAAGCTCTCATACATGCCCCGACTTTTCTCAAGGTATTTATAGATAATTTGTACATAATTCTTACTGAACAAAATGATCTAAGTCATCTATGACTATGCTAATGTACATATGTGTACACTTCTCTTGTCCTCTCAATGTAATCTTCTTCCACACTTTAGGAATTGATTCTTCCTTCATCATTTGGTCTTCCAAGCCTTCAATTGGTGATTGGTATGCACCAACAGTATATAAGTCAATGATGTAAAGAAATATGTGTGAGAGTCATTAGAAGACAAGTGTCATAGAGATAGATGTGAAGAGAGTCATCTTCAGAAAATAGCGATGAGTATTTCGTAGATTTCTCTCAGTCTGATCATGTGTATCAGAAATCCTATTGTACACATCTAATCTAGAAGCTAATGAAGCTATGTTCAAGGTTTCATGGTCTAAGTCTTTTCATGCTGTGAGTATGATCAATAGGAACATGTGTATGTAGAGTCTGCAGGTAGATCTCTCAGAGTCGCACACTTTTTTGTGTCAATGTTTTGCTAAGATCTCAGTGCACAGTGTAAAGTTTTTGATGAGTGAGCATTCAATATCTAGGTTAGAAGGTAAGGAAGCTGTGGCTAAAAGCATTTAGCAAAATGGGATTTGTGCTGTGAGAAATCAACCTTAGAAGTTACTCATGTCAAAGTCGTCTGTTCAGGAAGACAGTTTCTAACATACTTTTGATCTTAAGTATCAAATTAAAGTTTTAATGATTCTTTTGAAGGACTAATGGTTGATATGATTGCACAAAGGTAGTGTGGAGATATGTGCATCATTGGTTTGAAGAAATCTAAAGATATGTAGGTAATGAAGTCAATCATTGAAGCAGAGTGTTGAGGAATGAAGTTTTTCACTCAGAGAAGTGATAGTTGAAAGTTTTGGTAAATGAAGATAACATTTGTGTAAAGTTTGGTCCGTAAATGATATAGAGGTGATCCTAAATTAGTATAGATCAAACGTTTGGAGATTTAGAGGTCTCCAACAGTGGTATCACAACTGAAGGTGCAATACAAGTGAAGTAAAGGCATTGGAAGTCCCGACTGTGGAAGATATTGAAGTTCCTTCTAATTGGAGGTGGACAAAACCAAATTCTTGGAGATACCCTACATAAGTACAAAGCACAATGTCAAAGGATCAAGAAGGATTAAAGCTTCATATCAAAGGTACACTCTATTATCATAAATCATAGTAATTGCAGACACAGAAGATCAAAGATGGGAGAAAGCTTGCAGATTGATAAGCTACATAGGGAGAACTATCCAACTTGGTCCATGAGGATGGAGGCACACCTCATGAGCAAAGATTTGATGACATTCATTACAGCAGAAGAAGAAAAGCCTGAGTTTGAAGATCCTAGTGTTCCAACTAGGGAGGAGCTTGCAGGTTTGAAGAATTGGATGAGAAAGGATGCTCAAGGTAGGAGCATCATTTACATGGATGTAAATGATTACCTTCTACCTCACATCAGAGGATTAGAAAGTGCAACAGATGTGTGGAATGCTTTGGAAGAGCATTTCCAAAACACAACCAAGTTAAGGAAGTCCTCATTATGGGCAGAATTCACAACTTTCAAGAAGAAGAGTTCACAATCAGTTTCTGATTATGTGGCAAGGATGAAGGATATTGCAGATAGCTTGGGACCAGTAGATGAAGACATTGAAGAGGATAAGTTGGTAAGGCAAATACTTACAGGTCTGAGAGGAGATGAGAAGTGGAAGCCTTTCATATTGTCCATAGAATTGTCACTAGATCATTTTACTCCTGATCTTAATCAATTGCTAGGACACATACTAACTTTTAAGTAGGACATTAAAGGAGACAATGATAGGAGTGCAAGTAAAGCTATGTACTCCAGGGACAAGAAAAAGAATGGCAAAGGGAAGCAGTCAACTGATGATGAAGGAACTTCAAGTTAAGCTAACTTTACAAAAGGAAAGATGAACTTCAGAGGTAAAGACAGAGGAGGTAAGAACAAAGATAATACTAAAGCTTGTTGGATTTGTGGCAGAACCAATCATTTGGCAAATGATTGTTGGTATAACAATAAAAATGGTGGGAGTAATAACCAGAGCTTCAATCAAAGAGGTAGAGGATGCAGAAACCAAAGAGGCAACTTCAGAGGAAGAGGTGGTAGGACATCATATGCTAGAGGAGGTGGAAGAAGTTTTAAATCTCAGTCCTACAAAAACAATTATTATAATTATGCATCAGATCAGAAGGATGACATGACTCTCATCTTGAATGCAACTCATGAAGCAGTAGGAGAAGACCAAAGGGTGTTCTATATTGACTTAGGATGTAGCAATCATCTGAGTGGCAATATATCATTGATGACTGATATGGAAGCAAAGCTGAATGGACATACAGTTCAAATAGGAGATAACACCAAACATAAAGTGGAGAGCATTGGATCAGTGAAGACAAAGAATGGAAGTACAATCTTGAGCAAGGTACTTTATGTTCCTACTATTCCTAAAAACTTGATAAGTGTAGGGAAACTTGTGGAGAAGGGATAGGAAGTCATATTCACAAATGATGGTGTTTATGTGCAAGATCCAAATTAGGGATATAGAAATATCATTGCAAGTAAAAAGGAAGGAAGGCTGTTTACTCTCAAAGTCCAAGGTAATGTGGGACATGCTTTATTTACTTATGGAAGTCAAAAGATGTCTGAATTAGACCTATGACATAAAAGGCTAGGTCATTTTAATGAGAGAGCCATAAAGGAAATGTCAAAGAATGATGTGGTGCTTGGTTTTCCAAATATTGAAGGGCAACACATGGTGTACAAGTGTGAAGCTTGTCAATTAGGTAAAGCACACAAAAGTTCATACAATAAATCAGGGTACAAGTATTCAAATAGCTTGAATTGGTTCATAGAGATGTGTGGGGTCCTTCAAGGGACTATAACATAAATGGATCCAGATATTATGTGTTGTTTGTTGATGATGCAACCAGATGGATTACTTTATATGTAATCAAGGACAAATAATACGTGTTCAAGACATTCAAGCATTATCATGATTATTCAGAAAGGATTACAAGACAAAAGCTCAAGAGGTTGAGATCAGATGGAGGGGGAGAGTATTTCTCTAAAGAGTTTGATGATTATTTGTGGAATGCAGGTATAAAAACAGAAGTAACTTATAGGTACTCTCCTCAACAAAATGGAGTTGCAAAAAGAAGAAATAGAACTCTTGTAGAGTTTGCAAGAGCAATGATGAAAGAAAATAATTGTCCAAATTACTTATGGGCAGAAACTATCAACACTGCAACATAGCTTGTGAATAGATTACCTTGTAAAGCTTTGAATGGAAGAACACCTTATGAAGCATGGTGGGGTAAGAGACCTACTCTTGATCATTGTAAGGTATTTGGATGTTTAGCATATGCTTATGTTCCTTCACAATTGAGACATAAGCTAGAACCCAAAGCAGAGAAGTATGTGTTTATTGGGTATGATGATAGACAGATGGGTTACAGATTGTGGAGTCCATCCACAAAGCAATTTCTTGTTACCAAGGATGTTACATTTGATGAGAAAAGTACATGGTATATAGGGTTAACAAATGATTATCATAGCAGATGGTAAAGAAATAAAAAGGAAAGGGAAGACAAAAGTAAGTGTGTATGAAGAAGATATTGATGATGATGATGATTATAAAAGTAAATTGCAGGACAATGTTGAAGATGGGCCAAGATTTGATCCAGAATCAAATGTGGATGAGACTTCAAGAAGTGCAGAGGTCAGAAGATCCTTGAGAGAAAGAAAAGAACATATCAGTTATAGCTATGATACATCTTTCTTAACAACAAAAGATTATGCTTACATTGTGAAGACAGAAGAGGATCCAATCACATATGAAGAAGCTAAAGGTAAACAAAATTGGGAGAAGGCAATGCAAGAGGAGTATGATGCTCTACTTGAAAATGAAACATGGGAGTTGGTACCAAGACCAAAGAATCAA
>CM035426.1:51119149-51126649 GCA_020310875.1 Ceratopteris richardii | reverse complement strand
CAACATGTCTACTTCACATATGGAAACAAGAGGATTTCGGAGTTGGACTTGTGGCACAAGAGGATAGGTCACATCAACATACAAAGAATGAAGGAAATGCAATTCAAGAGGCTGATTGAAGGTCTTCCCAACTTCCAAGGACAAGGTATGAAGCATTTATGTGAATCTTGTCAACTAGGGAAGCAAGCGAGACTTCCATTCAAGAAGAGTGGCTACATAAGCCAACATCCATTGGAGTTGATACATACAGATGTGTGGGGGCCAACCAAAGAGCAATCCATTGGAGGTAACAAGTACTTTGTCACTTTTATAGATGATTGCACAAGGATGGTTTGGGTTTATTTCATAAAAAACAAATCAGATGTGTTTACATGTTTCAAAGCATTCAAGGCAATGGTAGAAAAGGAAACAGGTACATATATCAAGAAGCTAAGGTCCGATGGAGGGGGAGAATATTTCTCCAATGAGTTTTCTGATTTTTTAATGGATCAAGGCATCAAGAGGCAAGTAACATGCAGGTACACACCCCAACAAAATGGAGTAGCAGAGAGAAAGAATAGATACATTGCCGAGATCACTAGAGCAATGCTTAATGAGATGAATGTACCTAACATGTTTTGGAGTGATGCAGCAAATACCGCCGTGTATCTTATGAATAGGGCTCCTACCTCAGGGATCCATGGCTTGACACCATATCAAGCCTATTTTGGTAAGAAACCTGATCTTTCCCACTTGAAGATATTTGGATGTACTTGTTATGTACATGTTCCAAGTGAATTGAGGCACAAGCTACAACCAAAGGCAGAAAAGTGTGTGTTTGTAGGATATTCAAATGATCATAAAGGTTACAGGTGCTTCAACCCAAACACAAAGGACTTGAGGATATCAAGGGATGTAGCATTTGATGAGCTACTCCCTTGGTATAAGAAGTATGATTGTATGCAGGACTATGAAGAAGAAAAGCATGGACATGATGAAGAACAAATCGACCTAGAGCTAAGCGGACCAAGGTGTTCCATCAATGAAGATAGTTCAAGCATGAACTCACCATGGAGGGGGAGATCTTCATCAAGCTATGAAGCACAATCAATCAACAAAGGCAAAGCAACATTGGTGGATTTGGATGAAGAAGGTAATTGTTGGTGCATATCAATCACCAATTGAAGATTTGGAATACAGAAAATGGATACATTCACAAGAGTGAAGGACATGTACACATATGTACATTAGTTATGACATAGGTTACATATACTTATGCTTTGATGAGAGTTTGTACATAGATGCCTATAAATACTTTTGGAAAATGTCGGGCAAATAGAGAGCAGAAGAGAGAAGACAAAGAGAGACTATGTATGAGCATAGGAATAGAGAAATGAGTGATTGTAAATGTCAATAGACTGATGAGAAAGTAGTTGAAGTCTCTCTCAATTTTTAGTTGTAGTCTTCTTCTGAAATGAAGAAAATGTTGCGCCCGATATTTCTGCGTCTACTCCGTCTGTAGTAGATCATTTGTGAAATCCTTTTGAGGATATCTAAGTTGTTAGTTAATGAGTTTGTGGTTTGAATTTCAGAGTCTAATTGTAAACAGGTGAAGAGAATTGCTGGTAGGAACATTCACATGTATTGAGTGTTCACAGCTCTCTGAAACAGGCGCACATTTCGAGTCCAAAGAAATGAGTAGTGCTCAGTGCACAGTGTAAAGTTTTACACATATGATAGCTCAAAATCTAAGTTGAGAGATAAGCTATCTTCAGTCAAAAAGATTTGGTAAAACGGGTTTGACATTGTGAGAACCAAAGTTAAGAAGTTAGGGGTGTAAAATCGACTGTTCTGAGTAACAGTTTCTGACATAGGTAACTTGTGAAGTTGATTTCTCAAGTTATACTATAGCTTTTGAAGTAATTTAACTTGGAGGTGATGCGCAATCCCTAGGAGATGATTCGTACAAAGTTTCATAAAAAACTTTACATGTTTGATAAGTCAATGTGAAGAAATTCTGCAGCAGACTTTTCTGTGTTTCACTTTCTTCACAGATTTTCTTAATTTTGAGAATTTGGAGATTGGACCTATAATTTAGTGAAGGTTTTGACTTACTCTTGATATAGAGGTGTTCTAAATTCAAGAGTAGGTTGTTCTTTTGGAGATTAACACTCTCCATCAGTGGTATCAGAGCAGGAGACATCAAATCAAGGAAAGGAAGGTCCCGACTGCTGCAGATTCAAGAAGTTCAACATTTGAAGAGCTAAGAAGTGAAAGCTTGGAGTCAAAAGCCTGAGGAGAAGACTACTCGACATCAAGAAAGGCAAAAGGAGCCTAATTCGAAGTAAAGGTACATACATTGCTTGTAAAGCTTGAAGTTTTCAATACACAGGTGAATACAAGATGGGAGATGCTCTACAGATAGAGAAATTGGATAGAGAAAACTATCCTGCATGGTCAATGAGGATGGAAGCTCATCTTATGAGCAAAGATTTAATTGGTTACATCACAGGAGAAGAAGAGAAGCCAGAATTTAGAGATCCTAGTGTTCCAACTAGGGAAGAGTTAGCAGATCTGAAAAATTGGATGAAGAAAGATGCTCAAGCTAGGAGCATTATCTATATGGGAGTCAATGATTACTTGTTACCTCATATTAGAGGTCTTGAAAGTGCAACTGACATATGGAATGCTTTGGAGGAGCATTTTCAGAACACTACAAAGTCAAGGAAGGCATCCTTATGGGCAGAGTTTACTACCTTCAAGAAGAAGGCCTCTCAATCTATTTCAGACTATGTGACAAGGATGAAAGATATTGCAGATGCTTTAGGAGCTGTTGATGAAGACATTGAGGAAGATAAATTGGTAAGGCAAATACTTACAGGGTTGAGAGGTGATGACAAATGGAAGCCATTTATTTTGTCTACAGAACTATCACTTGACCATTTCACTCCTGATTTAAATCAATTGTTAGGTCATATGCTAACATTTGAGCAGGATGTTAAAGGAGATGGTGAAAAGAGTACAGGACATGCAATGTACTCAAAGGACAAGAAGAAGAATAGCAAAGGAAAACAACAAGCAGGTGAAAATGAAGGAAGAACTACTCAAGCCAACTTCCTAAGAGGAAGAGGAGGTGGCAAAGGTAGAGGAAGAGGCAGGAACAATAAAGATGAAGGCAAAGCTTGCTGGATTTGTGGTAAGACAAATCACTTAGCTAATGATTGTTGGCACAATACTCAGAATAATAATGGATATAGTCAAAACTATAATGCAAGAGGAAGAGGTGGCAGAAATCAAAGAGGTAATTACAGAGGTAGAGGTGGAAGGAATTACTTTGGAAGAAATGTAGGTAGAGGATTCCAAAGTCAACAATACAACAACACCTACTACAATTATGCTTCAGATCAAAAGGAGGATTCAACATTGATAATGAATGCAACTTGTGAAAGGCAGAATGAAGATCAAAGAGTCTTCTACATTGACTCAGGGTGTAGCAATCACCTGAGTGGTAACATATCTTTGATGACTGATTTGGAAAGTAAAGTTTTTAATCATGTTGTTCAAACAGGTGACAACACAAAGCACAATGTGAAGTCAATTGGATCAGTGAAGGCCAAGGATGGAAGCACCTTATTGAGTAAGGTTTTGTATGTTCCTACAATCCCTAAGAATTTGATAAGTGTAGGTCAAATTGTTGAAAAGGGATATGAAGTAAGGTTCACTAATGATGGAGTATATGTGGAAGACCCTAGTCAAGGGTATAAACAGATTGTTTCAGGGAAAAAGGAAGGAAGATTATTTACATTGAAGATTCAAGGCAATATTGGTCATGCTATGTTCACATATGGAGGACATAAGATCTCTGAGTTAGATCTTTGGCACAAGAGGCTTGGACATTTCAATGAAAGAGGTATTAAAGATATGGTTAACAATGGTTCAGTGCTTGGATTGCCTAATGTTGCAGGTCAACATATGACATACAAATGTGAGGCATGTCAATTAGGTAAGGCTCATAAACATTCATATTTCAAGCATGGTTTTATGCACTCAGAGAAGCTTGAGTTGGTACACACAGATGTGTGGGGACCATCAAAAGATTTCAGTATAAATGGATCAAGGTATTATGTGATTTATGTTGATGATGCTACTAGATGGATCACTATCTATGTGATCAAAGATAAGTCAGAAGTGTTTAATACATTTAAACACTATCATGCATATGCAGAAAGAATTACAGGTCATAAGTTGAAAAGACTAAGGTCAGATGGAGGGGGAGAGTATTTCTCAAATGAGTTCAGTGATTACTTATGGAATGCAGGTATAAAAAGGGAAATTACTTGCAGGTACTCTCCTCAACAAAATGGTGTTGCAGAAAGGAGAAATAGAACTCTTGTTGAGTTTGCCAGATCCATGATGAAGGAGAAAAATTGCCCTAATTACTTGTGGGCTGAGGCTGTAAATACAGCCACTTACTTGGTCAATAGGCTACCATGTAAAGCCTTGCAGGGTATGACACCATATGAGGCTTGGTGGGGTAAAAGACCTACCTTGGATCATTGCAGAGTATTTGGGTGTGTGGCATATGCATATGTGCCATCACAATTAAGGCACAAGTTGGAGCCTAAAGCTGAAAAGTATGTTTTCATTGGCTATGATGACAAGCAGATGGGCTATAGATTGTGGAGTCCATCAACAAAGCAATTTATGGTTTCTAAGGATGTTACATTTGATGAACAAAGCACTTGGTATGCAGGTACAATCAAAATCAATACAGATGTTGAAGAAGAAGTGAGTCAAAGAAAAGGTAAATCAAAAGTTCAAATATTTGATGAGCAAGAGAATAATGAAGTGCAGGTTGAAGTGGAAGAGACACCTAGATTTGATCCTGAATGTGAAGAGCCAAAAACCTCAAGGAGTGGAGAACTCAGAAGGTCAACAAGAAATAGGTGGCAACCTACAAGGTATAGTTATGATACTTCATTTCTAGCCACAAAAGATTATGCTTATATGGTGAATACAGATGAAGACCCTTCTACATATGAAGAGGCAAAAGGTAAGGAAAAATGGGAGAGTGCTATGCAGGAGGAATATGATGCACTATTGGAGAATCAAACTTGGGATTTGGTTCCTAAACCAAATAGTCAGAAAATCATTGGATGTAAGTGGGTCTACAAGACAAAAAGGTTTGCAGATGGAAGTGTGTCTAGGTACAAAGCTAGACTTGTGGTCAAAGGTTTTGCTCAGACATATGGTATTGATTATGATGAGACCTATAGTCCTGTGGCAAAGATGACAACCATAAGGACACTTATTGCTATTGCTGCATGTAAAGGTTGGAAGCTATGTCAACTTGATGTGAAAAATGCTTTTTTGAATGGTTATATTTCAGATGATGTATTCATGGAGCAACCTCAAGGGTTCAGAGATAAAAGGTATCCAGATCATGTGTGCAAGCTCAAGAGAGCTTTGTATGGCTTGAAGCAGGCCCCAAGGGCATGGAATTATAGACTTGTGAAGTTCCTAAAAGAACTTGGTTTCCAGGTGTCTAAAGCAGATAGTAGCTTGCTTGTTAAGGCAAGTGAAAATGGTTTCATATACATGTGCATATATGTTGATGATATAATTCTTACAGGTACAGATGAAGAAGGAATACAAAGGCTCAAGAGGCAAATGGAAAAGGAGTTCAAGATAAGTGACTTGGGAGACTTATCATACTTCTTGGGCATGGAGATTACATATACTCAACATGGAGTATTTGTGACCCAAGAAAGGTATTTGAAGAACTTGTTAATCAAGTTTAAAATGGATGATTGCAGGGTAGCACCTACACCAATGGAGGTGAATCACAAATTGAGTAAGTATGGAGGTGAAGAACTCAAGGACATGAGACAATATCAGAGTTTGGTTGGTAGCCTTATCTATGCTACTCTAACTAGACCTGATTTATCATATGCAGTAGGGGTTTTGTCTCAATTTATGCATTGCCCAAGGAAAGAACATTGGATTGCAGGACAAAGGGTGTTGAGGTACATTAAGGGTACACTCAATGAAGGTTTGTATTATGGGTTTACCTCAGATACAAATATCAAAATTTATAGTGATGCAGATTGGGCAGGTAATCCAGATGATAGAAGATCTACATTTGGGTACATGTGTTATGTGGGAGACAAGTTAATCTCATGGTGTTCCAAGAAGCAACATACAGTTGCTTTATCTTCTACAGAAGCAGAGTATAAAGGCATGGTTGAAGCTGCAAAAGAAGTAATTTGGGTCAAGACATTGATGAAAAGTCTTGATATTATGCATGGGGTACCAATCATATATGGAGATAACATGAGTTCATTGTATTTAGCTGCTAATCCTGTTTTTTATGCCAGGACCAAACACATTGAGATTCAGTATCATTTTCTAAGAGAGAAAGTGATGGATAAGGAGATTGAAGTCATACATACTTCAACAAAGGATCAGATAGCTGATATGCTTACAAAGAGCTTGGATGGACCAAAGCTACAGAAGTTTAAAGACATGGCAGGTATAAAGAAGAAAGGAGAAACCTCAATTGATGATTGAGGGGGAGCTGTTGGTGCATATCAATCACCAATTGAAGATTTGGAATACAGAAAATGGATACATTCACAAGAGTGAAGGACATGTACACATATGTACATTAGTTATGACATAGGTTACATATACTTATGCTTTGATGAGAGTTTGTACATAGATGCCTATAAATACTTTTGGAAAATGTCGGGCAAATAGAGAGCAGAAGAGAGAAGACAAAGAGAGACTATGTATGAGCATAGGAATAGAGAAATGAGTGATTGTAAATGTCAATAGACTGATGAGAAAGTAGTTGAAGTCTCTCTCAATTTTTAGTTGTAGTCTTCTTCTGAAATGAAGAAAATGTTGCGCCCGATATTTCTGCGTCTACTCCGTCTGTAGTAGATCATTTGTGAAATCCTTTTGAGGATATCTAAGTTGTTAGTTAATGAGTTTGTGGTTTGAATTTCAGAGTCTAATTGTAAACAGGTGAAGAGAATTGCTGGTAGGAACATTCACATGTATTGAGTGTTCACAGCTCTCTGAAATAGGCGCACATTTCGAGTCCAAAGAAATGAGTAGTGCTCAGTGCACAGTGTAAAGTTTTACACATATGATAGCTCAAAATCTAAGTTGAGAGATAAGCTATCTTCAGTCAAAAAGATTTGGTAAACGGGTTTGACATTGTGAGAACCAAAGTTAAGAAGTTAGGGGTGTAAAATCGACTGTTCTGAGTAACAGTTTCTGACATAGGTAACTTGTGAAGTTGATTTCTCAAGTTATACTATAGCTTTTGAAGTAATTTAACTTGGAGGTGATGCGCAATCCCTAGGAGATGATTCGTACAAAGTTTCATAAAAAACTTTACATGTTTGATAAGTCAATGTGAAGAAATTCTGCAGCAGACTTTTCTGTGTTTCACTTTCTTCACAGATTTTCTTAATTTTGAGAATTTGGAGATTGGACCTATAATTTAGTGAA
>CM035426.1:51109149-51111649 GCA_020310875.1 Ceratopteris richardii | reverse complement strand
GTAGGTCATCTAGAGGAAGAGGCAGAGGAGGTAAGTCAGGTAGGGGGAGACCCTACAACTCATCACCATGCAACATTTGTGGATTGTCCAACCATACCAGAGATGAATGCTACAAGCACTACAAAAATCAGAGAGGAAGAGGCTACTCAAGAGGTGGATACTCTCAAGGGAGAGGCAGATTCAATCCACACCAAAGCTACAGTGGATACAACAATCAATACAACAACAACTACAACAACAATCACAATGGTAATTACCAAAGTGGATTCAGAAATAGAAGAGACTACAACAACTACACAGAGGAGCAAGATGAATCCTTTATTGATCATGAATATGACCTCCAAGGCAGGTACAAATGATGATCATTTATTTTATATTGACTCAGGATGTTCTAACCATGTAGCTTGCAATGTGGCACTACTTTTTGATTTGGAAGAGCCCAAGGGCAAACATCAGGCACAAACAGGTGATGACACTAAACATTCTATTGTTAAGATTGGAAATGTGAAGACATGTGATGGTAACCAGAATCTATTGAGCAAGGTACTCTATGTACCAACCATCACTAAGAATCTAATGAGTGTTGGTCAGATTGTGGAGAAAGGTTTGCAGGTCAGATTCACACAACATGGAGCATATGTGGAGGACCCAAGACATGGATTCAGAAGGATAGCCAAAGGGGAGAAATCAGGTAGATTGTTTACTTTTGAGCTAGAAGACACCAAGAACATTGCTTTGTATAATTACAAGGATTAGACACTTTCAGAGTTAGAAATATGGCACATAGGTGAAAGAACCCTAAAGCAAATGTGCAGGGATCAATGTGTGCTTGGGATACCTAATGTGTCCAAGCAACACATGATATACAAGTGTGGATCATGTCAATTTGGTAAGTCTCACAGGTTACCCTATTCAAGGAAAGGTTTCATGCATGAAGACTACCTAGACTTGGTACATACAGATGTTTGGGGACCTAGCAAGGACCCTTCTATTTCTTGTTCAAGGTATTATGTGTCCTTTATTGATGACTATAACAGGTGGACCATTTTATACTTTATGAAGCATAAAGATGAAGTGTTTAATTGTTTCAAGAGGTATCTTGCACTTGTTGAAAATCAAACAGGAAGAAGCTTGAAGAGGCTAAGGTCAGATGGTGGAGGAGAGTACTTCTCAAATGAGTTTGAAGATTTCTTGCAGGAAAGAGGCATCAAAAGGGAGATTACTACAAGGTACTCACCTGAACAAAATGGGGTAGCTGAAAGAAGGAATAGACTCATAGTAGAAACAACTAGGTCTATGCTTAATGAGAAAAAATTACCAAATTATCTTTGGGCAGAGAGTATATCCACTGCCACCTATCTCATAAACAGGTTGCCATCCAAATCACTTGATGGCATGACACCATATGAAGCTTGGCATGGTAAGAGACCCTCTCTGGATCATTGCAAAATCTTTGGTTGTGTAGCATATGTGCATATTCCCTCTCAGGTAAGGGGAAAGCTAGACCCCAAGGCTGAAAAATGTATCTTCATTGGTTATGATTTGAACCAAAAGGGATACAGATTCTACAACCCAACAAACAAAGGGTTTAAGGTAAGCAGAGATGTCATCTTTGATGAGAATGAATCTTGGTATGAAAATGAATGCAGGAAGATTAGTCTACCCTATGACATGGAAGAAGATTTCCCAAAGCTCACCAAGGAGGAACCAATTCAGCAAGAAGATTCAAGCTCAGATGATGATGATACAATAAATCTTGAAGAGTTCAAGGCTTGGAAGTCCAAAGGGAAGATGAAGATGAAGCAACTAGAAGATAAACCAGAATCCTCAACACAAGCAATGAGGAGATCTCAAAGAGAAAAGAAGAAGCCTATCAGATTTGGGTATGACACATCACTTGTAACTAAACATTCTGTATATCTTGCAAAGGACTTGTTGAATGAAGAACCAGGTACCTATGAAGAAGCAATTACCAAACCAAAATGGAAAGAAGGCATGGATGAAGGGATGGAAGCTCTCAAGGAAAGTGATACTTGGGACTTGGTACCCAAGAAAGACTCTATGAAGGTAATAGGATCCAGATGGATCTACAAACTAAAGAAGAATTCAGATGGAACAATAAACAGGTACAAAGCTAGGTTGGTAGCCAAGGGTTTTGCACAAACCCAAGGCATTGATTATGAGGAGACATTTTCTCCTGTGGCCAAGATGCCAACTATCAGAATATTGGTGAGTGTAGCTGCATCCGAGAATTGGAATATGTACCAATTAGATGTCAAGAATGCTTTCTTGAATGGATGGATATTTGAAGAAGTCTACATGTCACAACCACCTGGCTATGAAGATCCAAAAAAGGTACATTATGTTTGTAAATTGAAGAAGGCTCTATATGGTTTAAAGCAGGCACCTAGAGCATGGAATTACAGGTTGACAACCTATCTCCTAGACCAAGGATTTGTGATGATTAAAGCAGACACTTCTCTGTTCATAAAGAGAAGTA
>CM035426.1:51089149-51094149 GCA_020310875.1 Ceratopteris richardii | reverse complement strand
AGATAGATAGATAGATAGATAGATAGATAGATAGATAGATAGCATTATAGATAGATAGATAGCCTATGTGAAGGGACAAATTCACAAGTGTATCATATTTGTAAAGTTAGTTCACTTTAGTTCTAGAAGTTTTTTAAAATCACGAGAATACGAAAATCTATATAAGTTAGTTTGTATCAGCTGACGCGAAGAGAGAGAGCGAGAGAGAAGAAGAAGAAAGACAATGAGAAGGTAAGTTAGTACTCATTTTGTATGACTGAGAGTAGTCGAGCTTCTCTACGTGAGAAAGCATGTGTAAACTTCTGAGTTTTCCATAGCTATGAGAAGAAATAGTTAATGTTCTGTGTATGAGCCTCTGTCCATCATCTCCATGATTACTTACTGTGTGATGAGTTAAAAAGATCAAGTTTTCCAAGCAACTCGATGCCTGGCATCGAATCTCTGCTGATAAGTCATATTTTCATTTATATTTTTCATTCAGTACTGAAGTGTTTGAAAACATGATGTTGTTGGAGCAACTCGATGCTTGGCATCGAATTCCAGTTGATAAGTCATATTCTAAGTGTGCATGAAATCACCTATAGTTTTGGTGTCCAAAAGATCAAGGTTTTATGCGAGAAGTCGATGCCCGGCATCGAATCCCTACTGAAAAGTGGCCAAAAACACCCCAAGTCGATGCCCGACATCGAATTCTCGTTGCAAGTCGATGCTAGGCATCGAATTCTAATTTTAAACAGGCGCTTTTACTATAACAGGAAAGATTTCCAATTTTGGAAGGTCATACAGGGTCATTTTGTGAAGGCCATAACTTGAGTTCTAGAGATCCGTTTGATGCATATGATAGCTTGGTGGAAAGCTCTACTCGTCTAGTTTTAGCATATAAAGTTTCATGCAGAAATCATACTTGAGCTAGGAGAAATTAGCAAAATACTGAAGGTATGTCATTTCGGTGACTAGGAATTTCTATAGAAGCAAAGTTCTCACTTTAGGCTATCATTTCTCAAAGTTTGGAGTGGCAATGAGTTAATGGTGACCATAGAGGTGTTCTAGTGTCACATTAATTCATTTCTTGTGGTGTTTAATACATCAACAAGTGGTATCAGAGCAGAAAGATTCTCGAGAGGAGAAGACGACAAAGGTACGAGAAGTTTTGTAAAGTTTTCCATTAAAGTTTGAAAGGTGAAGCATTTGAAGACAAAAGGCATCAAAAGGTTACTTCAAAAGTATCCTCATACAAAAAGAACTTCAAAAGGTATTATCCTTTATCCTTTAAGCTCACAGGTTGCAACAGAAGGAAAGAACTATGGCAGATCATATCTCCATTGACAAACTGGACAGAGATAATTACCCCGCATGGGTAATGAGAATGGAAGCCTTACTTATGAGTAAGGATCTCATGGTATATGTAACAGGTGAAGAAGAGAAGCCAGTATTTGAAGATGAAAGCTGACCAAAGAAAGAGGAACTTGATGCTTTAAAGCATTGGCAGAAGAAGGATGCAAGTGCAAAAGCATACATCTACAATACAATCTCTGATCATTTGCTACCACACATCAGAAGATTGGAATCATCTGAAGATATATGGAGTGCATTGGAGTATCATTTCCAAAGCACTACTAAAGCACGGAAAGCAAGTCTATGGTCAGAGTTTACAACATTCAAGAAGAAGCCAAGTCAAACCATTAGTGATTATGTCACTAAGATGAAGGATCTTGCAGATAGTCTTGGATCCATAGATGAAGATGTTGAAGATCACAGATTGATTGCTCAGCTACTTGCGGGTTTGAGAGGGGATGAAAGGTGGAAACCTTTTGTCTTATCAACAGAACTTTCATTAAATCATTATGTTCCAGATTTGAACCAGTTGCTTGGTTTGATGCTCACATATGAGCAAGACTTGAAGGGAGATGGAGATAAAGGACAAAGTTCTGCAATGTACATGAAGAACAAGAAGAAAGGAGATAAAGGTAAAGCAAAGGATGAAGAGGAGTCTAGTTCTCAAGCTTATTATGCAAGAGGTAAAGGCACAGGCAGAGGAAGAGCAAGAGGTTTTGGAAGAGGACGAGGTAATCAAAATAAGAACAAGAAGGCTTGCTGGATCTGTGGATTGAGTAATCATTTGGCTCATGACTGTCGGCACAACCAACAAGGATCAAACCAGAATCAAAACAACAATAGCAGAGGTCGAGGTGGAAGATATCAAAGTAATTTCCAAAGAGGTAGAAAAAGTCAAAGAGGAGGCTATGGTAGAGGTGGAGGAAGAAGTTGGGGACATAATCAATCCTACAACACCACCTACTACAACTATGCAAATGACACACAGAATGAAAGTCATACATCATTGATGATGAACTCAATCAACACATCAGATAAAGAAGATCTAAAGGTATTTTACATTGACTCTAGATGTTCTAATCATTTGTCAAGAAACATAGAATTGATGTTAGAATTGGAAAAAGGTATTTCGAGTCACACAGTTCAAACAGGTGATAATACCAGACATAGTGTACATTCAATTGGAAAGGTGAAATGCAAGAGTGGAGCAGATTTGCTAACCAATGTTTTGTATGTTCCTACAATACCTAAAAACTTGATTAGTGTGGGACAGATAGTTGAAAAAGGTTTTCAAGTCAGGTTTACAAATGAAGGAGTATTTGTTGAAGATCCAAAGAATGGATATAATCAGATTGTCTCTGGTAAGAAAGAAGGTAGACTCTTTACTTTAAGAGTACAAGGGAACATTGGTGAAGCTTTGCTTACACATGGTGAAGGAGTGATTACAGAACTTGATCTCTGGCATAAGAGATTAGGTCATTTCAATGAAAGAGGAATTAAAGCTATGGTTGCTAATCAGTCTGTACTAGGATTACCAAATGTGCAAAGTCAACATATGGTTTATAAGTGTGAAGCATGTCAAATGGGTAAAGCACACAGGTTACCATTTCAGAAGAAAGGATTCAAACATGATGGAGTACTTGAGCTCATTCATACAGATGTAAGGGGACCAACAAAAGAAGGATCTATCAGTGCTCAAGGTATTATGTTCTTTTTATTGATGATGCTACAAGATTGATAACATTATATGTTTTGAAGGAAAGATCAGAAGTGTTTGAAGTTTTCAAGCATTTTCATGCATATGCAGAGAGAGTCACAGGTCAAAAGCTTAAGAGACTGAGGTCTGATGGAGGGGGAGAATACTTCTCCCAAGAGTTCAACGATTATCTTTGGAATGCAGGTATTAAGAGAGAAATAACTTGCAGGTATACACCACAACAAAATGGTGTAGCAGAAAGGAGAAACATGACTTTGGTTGAGTTTGCTAGAGCTATGCTAAAGGAGAAGAATTGTCCAAATTATCTTTGGCCTGAAGCTGTAAATACAGCTACATATCTTGTGAATAGATTACCATGTGCAGCTCTCAATGGTATGACTCCATATGAGGCTTGGTGGGGTAAGAAACCAACACTAGATCATTGTAGAGTGTTTGGATCAATTGCATATGCTTATGTGCCATCACAGCTTAGGCATAAACTTGAACCAAAGGCAGAAAAATATGTGTTCATTGGTTATGATGAAAAGCAGATGGGTTACAGGTTGTGGAATCCTCTAACAAAACAATTTCTTGTTTCTAGAGATGTTACATTTGATGAACATAAAAGTTGGTATGCAGATCAAAGTAGTACAGCTGAAGAATTTGAAGAAGAGGTAAGAAGATGTGAGAAAGGAAAATCAATTGTGCAGGTGAATAGAGATGAAGACTATATACAAGCAAGTACATCCAGAAGTGGATTAACAAGAAGGAATGAAGAAGCTCCTATATTTGATGAAGAGGTGTATCCAGACACTTATGAAGAATGTGAACCAAGAAGGTCAAGCAGGACTAGAAGACAACCAGAAAGGTATTCTTATGATACTTCTTACATAACTCAGAAGAACTATGCATATATGGTGAAAGATGATGAAGAACCCCAGAACTATGATGAAGCTAAAGGTAAGAAGCAATGGGAAGAAGCAATGAAGGAAGAATTCAATGCACTGGAGGAGAACAAGACATGGGAACTTGTTCCTAAACCAAATGGTAAGAAAGTAATTGGAAATAAATGGGTTTATAAAGTGAAGAAGCTTGTAGATGGAAGTATAGCCAGATACAAAGCTAGACTGGTGGTGAAAGGCTATGCCCAAACCTATGGCATAGATTATGATGAGACATTCAGTCCTGTAGCTAAGATGTCAACTATAAGGACAATCATTGCTATTGCTATTCTTTATATCCAACTGCCTACAGTGACTCAGACTGGGCAGGTAATCAAGATGACAGGAGATCAACTCATGGTTACATGATATACATTGGTGATAAGCTTGTAAGTTGGTGTTCAAAGAAACAACATACAATAGCATTATCATCAACTGAAGCAGAGTACAAAGGACTTGTGGAAGCAGCTAAGGAAGTCATATTGATGCAGACATTGTTCAAGAGCTTATTGATCAAGGTACACCTACAATACATGGAGATAGTATGAGTTCACTTTATCTTGCAGCAAATCCAGTATTTCATGAAGGACAAAGCACATAGAGATACAATATCATTTTCTCAGAGAAAAGGTAATGGAGAAAGAAATTGAAGTGGAGTATATTTCTACTAAAGATCAGTTAGCAGACATAATGACAAAGAGCTTGGATGGTGTGAAGACCAGCAGATTCAAAAGCATGGCAGGAGTAAAAGAAAAGAAGATGATATGAAGAAACAGGGAATGTCAATTAGTGATTGAGGGGGAGCTGTTGGAGAAACAATCACTAATTGGACATATATTTGAAGGTCAAAGCTTAGGAAGAAAACCCCATGCCTATGTGAAGGGACAAATTCACAAGTGTATCATATTTGTAAAGTTAGTTCACTTTAGTTCTAGAAGTTTTTTAAAATCACGAGAATACGAAAATCTATATAAGTTAGTTTGTATCAACTGACGCGAAGAGAGAGAGCGAGAGAGAAGAAGAAGAAA
>CM035426.1:51026649-51084149 GCA_020310875.1 Ceratopteris richardii | reverse complement strand
TCTCTAGAGTTCCACGAGGATATCCTCATAGTAGAAAACGAAGCTCTATGCACTGCACATGGTACTCCGCATAGAGTTTGTAGAATACACAGAAAAACACAATACAGAAGGAGCATGAACACAGAATTTTAGGTGTTACAAATGCGGTTGAACTTTTAGTTTGTGGCTGACCAAGACACTATATATTTTATTAAAGAACATATACAGAAGTGTCCAGTGACCATTTGGCCTTTCACATGGAGGCTAACATTAGCAATTTGTTACTAACGGCCAATATTGCCAAAGTAACTATGGGAGAAAAATTAAGAATGATAAAGAATACTTGAGTGTAAGTAGACAAACTATATTTCCCACCTCATGGGCATGTTACATAGTATATAACTGACTATAAAAGAGCATGAATCAAGTAACCCCCATGTTGGGAATTGAACTCACAACCTCTCGGTTAGGAGTGCAATGGGCTAACCACTTGCCCCAAAAGCCATGGTTGAGGATTACTTCCTAACCCTCTCTCTTAAGGCATGGTTCAACCATCTCCTACTAGCATTATGTGACATTCCTTCCCCCTTAGATTGAGCATTGCCCTCAATGCTCACTTGTGGACCCTTCTGTTGGTGCATTTTGCCCAAGCCTACATGCTTGATATGCTTGATATTATCCTCATTTGTAAGTCACATGAGTAGTCATGTGAACACCTCTTGTAAAAGAGTACATTTTATCTCTTGTAAATGGAAAAAGAAAAAAGTAAAAGGATGGCTTACCTCATCCATGATGTAAAAGCAAATTCGTGGCTCCAACTACCAAAATCACGAATTTTTGAGCTGAGGGAATCTCTCCTACCTTTGGGGATCACTTTTAGGTGGAGCCATTCGAATTCGAATTCAAAACTCCCTCCAAGAATAGCTATAAAAGGAGCAAGAAGGAAGAGGCGATTAGCAAGCCTTGTACGTGACCACTTCATGTCATTTTGTAGAGATTGAAGAGCTTACTCCATAGCTCTATCATTCTACTCCCATTGTGCAAAGATTCATTGCCAATGTGGTTGTAATCATATGTGAATCTATACATTTATTATCATCTACCTCTCTGTTTTGTTCTCTGCTATACTCACTCAGAGCAGTAACTTCAGAAGGTCATATCTCGAGTTTTACTGAACCTTTTTCAGTGTTTTAAAGTGCGTTGGATAGCTCTCACTGTTTAGTTTCTAAATATAAATTTTCAAGGTCATTGGATTTATACTTTTGGAGATATCTGCATTTTACTGCTTACTGGTCTATCTCTGCAGAGCCCCGAGAATTGTGGGAATGTTCCAGAACTTGATGAAACTTGTTCTCAGTGCTCAGTCCATCATTTGAAGTGTTTTAACTTGGAATAGGAAGCTTGCTAAGTCTATTTGCTATGCCCAAAAGGAATTTTTCTAATTCCTTCCAGGTTGAGAGCACTGTTCATTTTTTCCAGCAGGTGTATGTCCAAAAATAGCAAGTTTTGGGAGCTAGTCATTTCGCAACTTGTCGGTCTTGACTTAAACTTTTGGGATACATGTTCCAAAGTACTTGGCTGATATTTTGGTGGATTTAGGAAGCTCAAAGGGTCTACTAATCAACTCTGAAGTCTCAGTTGGCTGGTGTGAAGCTGGTTGTAGCGGCACCTACTCATCTTTGGATTGCATCCACCATCTCTCTTCACAGTGGTATCAGAGCATAGTCAAGCAACATGGGAGATGGATTTCCATCAACAATTGACAAATTGGATCGAAACAACTACCCGGCATGGTCTCTAAGGATGGAGGCTTACCTTCAAGGAAGGAATCTATATGGATTCATATCCGGAGATGAAGCAATGCCAACCATGAGGAACAAAGGGCAACCATCACATGAAGAAGTGGAAGGACTTTCGAATTGGTGTTCGAAGGATGCACTTGCAAGGTCCTATATTCTAAACTCAATCTCTGATTTTCTTTTACCTCATGTCAAGGGATGCAAGACATCAAGAGAAACCTGGAATGCACTTGCTTCTTTCTTCTCTTCCAACACTCGAGCAAGGAAGAACCAATTGTGGATGGAGTTCACAACAATGAAGAAAAGCCCGAAGCAAAATGTGACTGATTATGTCACAAAGATGAAGGAGATTTCCGACCAACTTGGAAGCATTGGAGAGGTAATTGAAGAGGAGCAAATCATAAGACAAATCATGAATGGAATCAAAGCAGACGACAAGTGGGAGTCATTCACAACAGCCATGGATTTATACATGGATATGCATGTACCCGACCTCAACACACTCATGGGCCAACTCTTCACTCATGAAGCAAAGATTAGCAAAGGTGGTGAGTCCTCAAGAGGTAATCAAACTTCTGCCTTATATTCTGATAAAGCTAAGGTCAAGGACAAGTCAAAGAATAGGAAGAATGAAGATGAAGGAAGCTCTTTCCAAGCAAACTTTGCAGGTAGAGGAAGAGCTAGAGGAAGAGGCAGAGGTGGAAAGCAAGGCAGGGGGAGATTCCAATCATCTCAACCTTGCAACATATGTGGCTTATCTAACCATACTACTGAAGAATGTTTCAGGAATCCAAGGAACTCAAGAGGAAGAGGATTCAATAGAGGTGGCTATGGATCAAATAGAGGTAGGTACAATGGAGGCTACAACAACAACAACTACTACAACAACAATTACAACAACAACAACAACTATCAAAGTGGCCATAGAGGAAGAAGAGATTACAATAACTATGCAGAGGACCAAAGTCAAGAAGATTCATTATTGATTATGAATCTATCAACAAAGAAGGGTAAGGATGATGATCACATATTTTACATTGATTCGGGATGCTCGAACCATGTAGCAGGAAATGTGGCTTTACTTTCTGATTTGGAAGATCCTCATAACAAGCATGAAGTGCAGACAGGAGATGACACAAAGCACTCAGTGGAGAAGATAGGTAATGTGAAGACATCAGATGGGAATATGAACCTCTTAAGCAAAGTCTTGTATGTCCCTACAATTACCAAAAATTTAATAAGTGTTGGACAGATTGTTGAAAAAGGATTGCAGGTTAGATTCAATCGATTTGGAGCATATGTTGAAGACCCAAGGCAAGGCTTTCGAAGGATTGCCAAAGGAGAAAAGACAGGAAGGCTTTTCACTTTTGAAGTGGAAGATACAAAGAACATAGCTTTGTTTAGCTATGGATCTCAAACTCTAACAGAGTTGGAGATATGGCACAAAAGGCTTGCTCACATTGGTGAGAGGACACTCAAACAGATTTGCAGGGACCAAAGTGTACTTGGTTTGCCTAATATCACAAGGCAACACATGATTTATAAGTGTGAAGCTTGTCAACTCGGCAAGGCTCATAGACAACCTTTCAATAAGAAAGGATATATGTATCAAAATCCTTTGGATCTAGTGCACACGGATGTGTGGGGTCCAAGTAAGGAGCCATCTATATCAGGCTCAAGATATTATGTGTCTTTCATAGATGATTGTAGCAGGTGGACCATTCTGTTTTTCATGAAGCACAAGGATGAAGTGTTTAATTGCTTTAAGAAGTATATTGCTCTTGTTGAAAATCAAACAGGTAGGACTTTGAAAAGACTCAGATCAGATGGTGGAGGAGAATACTTCTCTTCTGAATTTGATGCCTTCTTGCATGAAAGAGGCATTAAAAGGGAAGTCACTACAAGGTATACACCTGAACTCAATGGTGTAGCAGAGAGGAGGAATAGAGCTATCGTCGAAGCTGCAAGGTCCATGCTGAACGAAAAGGGATTGCCGAACTACCTATGGGCAGAGGCTGTGTCGACAGCCACATATCTCATAAATAGACTTCCATCTAAGTCACTAGATGGAACCACTCCATATGAAGTGTGGAATGGAAGAAGACCTAGTCTAGAGCATTGTAAAATCTTTGGATGCTTAGCCTATGCTCACATTCCTTCTCAAGTAAGAGGGAAATTGGATCCCAAGGCAGAGAAGTGTGTATTCATTGGTTATGATCAAAACCAAAAAGGATATAGATTGTACAATCCAACCAATAAAGGATTTTCTGTGAGTAGAGATGTAATTTTTGATGAAAACAAATCATGGTTTGATGATGACAGGAAAGTGAAGCTGCCATATGACTTGGATGAAGATTTTCCATCACTTCAACCAAAGGAGCCAAAGCAGATTGAAGAAAGTGATTCGGAGATTGACCTAGAAGACTTGGAAAGACTAAAGCTATGGAAGAACAAAGGTAAAGCAAAGATGCAAGATGCTACATATGGACCCGAGAGCTCACATCAACCACTTAGAAGGTCTTCGAGGGAGAAGAAGAAACCAGAGAGGTTTGGTTATGATACTTCTTTGGTCACCAAGCACTCAATCTACATTGCAAAGGATTCAACCAATGAAGAACCTACCACATTCGAAGAAGCACAAAGCAAGAAAGCTTGGAGAGATGCAATGGATGAAGAAATGGAAGCCTTGAAGGAGAATGACACTTGGGAGCTTGTACCTAACAAGCCATCTATGAAGATAATCGGATCTCGATGGATATACAAAATCAAGAGGAATCCAGATGGAAGTATAAATAGACACAAAGCAAGGTTAGTTGCTAAAGGGTTTGCTCAAACCCATGGTATTGATTATGAGGAGACTTTCTCTCCTGTTGCAAAAATGCCTACAATTAGGGTTCTCATAAGTCTTGCTGCATCTAGAAATTGGAATCTTTATCAACTTGATGTAAAGAATGCTTTCTTGAATGGATGGATTTCTGAGGAAGTGTATATGGCACAACCTCCTGGATATGAGGATGCACATCATCCTAACTATGTATGCAAACTAAAGAAAGCTTTGTATGGATTGAAGCAAGCTCCAAGAGCTTGGAATTTCAGATTGGTTACTTATTTGCAGGACCAAGGATTCAAAGCTAGCAAGGCGGATACCTCTTTGTTCATAAAGAGGAATGGATCTGAAGTGATCTATTTATGTGTGTATGTTGATGATATTATTATCACAGGCAATGATCTTGAAGGAATCAAACAGGTAAAGAGTCAAATGAAGGAGGAGTTCAAAATAAGTGACCTCGGACCACTCACTTATTTTCTTGGATTGGAGTTGATCTACACAGATTCAGGTATATACATCACACAAAGGAAGTATGTCCATGACATGCTCGTCAAGTTCAAGATGGAAAATACAAAGTGTGCAGGTACACCTATGGAGCAAAATCATAAGCTTAGTGCTTATGAAGGAGAGCCAATTGAAGACATCACAAGCTATCAAAGCTTGGTTGGAAGTTTGAACTATGCAACACTCACAAGGGTGGATATATGCTATAGTGTTAGCATATTGAGTTAGTTTATGCATAAGCCGAGAAGACCACATATGGAAGCGGCCAAGCGAGTCCTCAAGTACCTAAAGGGGACCATGAATGAAGGTTTGTTTTATTCATATACTTCAGATATTGAGCTAAAGGTCTACTCAGATGCAGATTGGGCCGGATCTAAAGATGATAGAAGAAGCACATCAGGGTATATATCATTTGCAGGTTCAAAAATCATTTCTTGGTCATCGAAGAAGCAACCAACCGTGGCATTATCTTCTACTGAAGCTGAATATAGAGGTTTGGCTAATGCAACTCAAGAAATCATGTGGTTAAAATCTTTGTACACAGATCTTGGACTTCATTCTTCAACACCTCACATTTTTGGTGACAACACAAGCTCACTACATCTAGCAGCTAATCCGGTATACCATGCTAGAACCAAGCATATTGAAGTCCACTACCATTATGTAAGGGAGAAGCTATTGAGCAAGGATATTCAACTATCCTATGTCTCTACAGATATGCAATGTGCAGACATGTTGACGAAAGCTCTTGATGGTACGAAGTTAAGTAGATTCAAGTTGATGATTGGCTTGCAGGAAATCAAGGACAATTGAAGACTTATTTGGAGGCCAAGCATGTTAGGCTTGAGGGGGAGCTGTTGGTGCATTTTGCCCAAGCCTACATGCTTGATATGCTTGATATTATCCTCATTTGTAAGTCACATGAGTAGTCATGTGAACACCTCTTGTAAAAGAGTACATTTTATCTCTTGTAAATGGAAAAAGAAAAAAGTAAAAGGATGGCTTACCTCATCCATGATGTAAAAGCAAATTCGTGGCTCCAACTACCAAAATCACGAATTTTTGAGCTGAGGGAATCTCTCCTAACTTTGGGGATCACTTTTAGGTGGAGCCATTCGAATTCGAATTCAAAACTCCCTCCAAGAATAGCTATAAAAGGAGCAAGAAGGAAGAGGCGATTAGCAAGCCTTGTACGTGACCACTTCATGTCATTTTGTAGAGATTGAAGAGCTTACTCCATAGCTCTATCATTCTACTCCCATTGTGCAAAGATTCATTGCCAATGTGGTTGTAATCATATGTGAATCTATACATTTATTATCATCTACCTCTCTGTTTTGTTCTCTGCTATACTCACTCAGAGCAGTAACTTCAGAAGGTCATATCTCAAGTTTTACTGAATCTTTTTCAGTGTTTTAAAGTGCGTTGGATAGCTCTCACTGTCTAGTTTCTACCTATAAATTTTCAAGGTCATTGGATTTATACTTTTGGAGATATCTGCATTTTACTGCTTACTGGTCTATCTCTGCAGAGCCCCGAGAATTGTGGGAATGTTCCAGAACTTGATGAAACTTGTTCTCAGTGCTCAGTCCATCATTTGAAGTGTTTTAACTTGGAATAGGAAGCTTGCTAAGTCTATTTGCTATGCCCAAAAGGAATTTTTCTAATTCCTTCCAGGTTGAGAGCACTGTTCATTTTTTCCAGCAGGTGTATGTCCAAAAATAGCAAGTTTTGGGAGCTAGTCATTTCGCAACTTGTCGGTCTTGACTTAAACTTTTGGGATACATGTTCCAAAGTACTTGGCTGATATTTTGGTGGATTTAGGAAGCTCAAAGGGTCTACTAATCAACTCTGAAGTCTCAGTTGGCTGGTGTGAAGCTGGTTGTAGCGGCACCTACTCATCTTTGGATTGCATCCACCATCTCTCTTCACACCTTCTAACTCTTGGACCCACCTTCCATGCATGAGTGCTTCGACCAACCTCAAACTCTAGCACATGGACCAAATTTGGACCTATCCCACCCTCCGTGGGTGCCCAAATGCCCATGCGCCTTCATTCAAGGCCAGTTTCACACTCACCATGGATAAGCGCTTTTTCCAAGTGACCACGAATGAGGCGCGAACCTCCATCTTGCCCAGTTTCTCAACTAGGCTCTGATACCAATGTTGAGAATTGAACTCACAACCTCCCGGTTAGGAGTGCGATGGGCTAATCACTTGCCCCAAAAGCCATGGTTGAGGATTACTTCCTAATCCTCTCTCTTAAGGCGTGGTTCAACCATCTCCTACTAGGATTATGTGACACCCCATCAAGTGACAATAGTGTTGAAAGCTATCCTGTGGTAGAGCTTTAGTCAAAGCAACTGTAGCATTATCTTGAGTATGAATCTTTTCAAGAATTATGCGCTTCGTGGTTAAGCAGTCTCGAATGAAGTGATACCTCACCTCAATGTGCTTGGTCTTTGCATGATAGACCGGATTCTTGGCCAAAGCGATGGCACTCTAACTATCATTGAGCAAATGAGGTACATGTTGAGGTAGACCCATATCACAAGCTAGAAGAGAAAGCCACAATGCTTCCTTACATGCCTCACTTGCTACAACATACAATGCTTCTATGGTGGAAACAACTATACATTCTTGAAGACAAGATCTCCAAAAGATAGCACCTCTAGCAAATTGAAAAATGTACCTTGATATGGACTTACGATTGTCTACACAACCAACATAGTCAGAATCTATGTAACCAATAATGGATGCTTTCCCTCTACCTAAGCATAGACACTTGTCCTTAGTGCCACTCAGATATCTCAAAATCATCTTGATCGCTTCCCAATGTTGCTTACTAGGATTAGACATATATATGCTCACAACTCCCACTACAAATGAAATGTCTGGTCTCATAGCTACCATAGCATACATGAGACTACCAACAGGAGACTGATAAGGAATTTGTGTCATGAATTCC
The DNA here is from genome assembly GCA_020310875.1 of Ceratopteris richardii. Classification (NCBI taxonomy): domain Eukaryota; kingdom Viridiplantae; phylum Streptophyta; class Polypodiopsida; order Polypodiales; family Pteridaceae; genus Ceratopteris; species Ceratopteris richardii. Next base: position 51,076,069 of record CM035426.1, on the reverse strand, counting down.
TTTTCCTCATCTGATTTGGGGCAATCATCCTTGCTCAATTTCACATATGTGTGTAAAGATGTACTCAATGCCTTTCCACCCTGCATATTGAACATGTGAAGTACTTTGGATATGTACTCACTTTGAGACAAGTATATGCATCTTTTACTCCTATCATGAGTAATGCGCATGCCAATATTATGTTTGGCATCCCCCAAATCTTTCATATCAAATGTTTGACTCAAATTCTTTTTGAGAATTGACAAGTCATAAAAGGACTTCCTAGCAATCAACATATCATCGACATAAAGTATCAAGCATATCAAGCTGCCATTTGAGTATCTGTTTGTGTAGAGACAATGATTCTCATTGCTTCGAGAATAGCCTTGAGACTTCATCAAAGTATCAAACTTTTGGTACCATTCTTTAGGGGATTGTTTAATTTCATATAAGCTCTTCTTGAGCTTACAAACTAGACTTTCTTTGCCAAGAGCTGTTTGAACATCAAGCTTACACTATGGTTGACGTGGATTTGATCTACATAAAAGAAGCTATGGTTTGGATTATGCCAAAATATCCAGTAAAGAATTTTTTACCTATGCTCATTTATTATATTTTTTTAAAAGAACTTTTATGGATCATTTACCATTGTAAAAGCCTAGATTTACATATGCAAAAGGAGAAAAAGAGAGCTAAAATTTCACGAATTTGAGGTGGTTGAGAATGAATCAATCAATCACCTAAAAGTAGATCAAACTAGATCTTCACTTTTGTTCGATTGTAGGAAAGTGAATTGATTCCCTCCAACAAACTTTATTGCATTTATTTGAATTCAAAATCCACTTGTAGAAGTCATGGAGAACTTCAAGAGCCTATATAAAGAATTCAAATCACTTGTACATTACATGGAAGCAATATACATACACTTGTGGCCATCATTGTCTTACTCCTGCATTTTTCCACATCATCTTCTTCAACAACAGTAAGATTGTAGACGCCGCTGCTCTCTACAGAGCTCCAATTTGGGATGTTGTGTTTCAAGAACATAGGTCTTGGTGTGATGAAGAAAAACAAAAGGTATCTCGACCATATGATCTTGATTCTGATTCTCATCAATTTGGAAGCAAGCATGATATACAAGTCGAAGATCCAAGAAGTGATATAGATGATGACCAAGATGAAAGGGAAAAGGATTACAAACTATGGAATTCAAGAAGCAAAGCAAAGATGCAGGAGTGTGGAGAATGCTCTAAGCAAGCTCCTAGAAGATCAACAAGAGAGAAGAAACAATGAGAAAGGTATGGATATGATTGTTTGAAAGCATTCAATCTACTAGGCAAAATGCTCAATTTCAAAAGAACCCTCAACCTATGGGGAGAGAAAGGAAAACCCTTATTGGGAAAAGGCCATGAAAGAAGAAATATATGCATTGAAGGAGATGGATACTTTGGATTTGTTTATAGTGTTAGCCAATCAAAAAGTAATTGGTTCAGATGGGTATATAAAGTTAAAAGAAACTTAGATGGATCAGTTTGTAGGTACAAGGCAAGATTAATTGCCACCAGATGCTCACAAACTCATGGCATAGACTATGAGGAAACATTCTCACTAGTTGCAAAGATGACTACCATCAGAACATTGATAAGTGTAGTTGCGGTAAGAAGTACACGATCCTTGATTAACTACAATACACGATACTTCAAGATCGATGATACTCATGATGGAGAGTGTTAATCTCCAAAAGAACAAGCTACTCTTGAAGTTAGAGCACCTCTATAACAAGAGTAACTCAAACCTTCACCAATTTTAGAGGATCAATGATCAATTATGAAGATTTTGAAAACTTGTGAAGGAGATGACTACACAGAAAGTCTGCTGCACATATCTCTCTCATTAACTTATCAATTGTGTAAAGGTTTTGATGAAACTTTGCACAAGGTGTCGCCTACAGTTTGCGCACCTTCTCCAAGTTGAATCACTCCAAAAGATTTAGTAGATCTTGAGAAATGATCTCAACAAGTTACCTATGTCTAAAATTGCTCTTTTGAAAAATCGATTCAGACACCTGTAACTTCTAACAGTTGGTTCTCTCAATCTAGAACCCGTTTATACAAATGCTTTTAGCCATAGATGGCTTACCTTCTAAATTAAATTTTGACTCCTTATTCATGCAAAAATTTAACCTGTGCATTGAGAAATGATCAAATCATTGATCATCAAGATTGCACTTGTTTCAAGAAATAATGAACACTTCTTCACATATGAATGTTCCTACTCATAATTCTCACAACCTGTTTACAATTAGGCTCTCAAACTTTAACCATAGACTCATTAACTATGGACTTAGACATCTACAAAAGGATTCTTGAAATGATCAAGTACAGAAGGAGAATGCACAGAAACATCGGGCACAATTTTCTTTCATTCTTGAAGGAATTTTACAACTGAGTGATGAGATAGATTCTATTCACTTCTAAGATGTCTAATGACTCATACAACTACAAATTTCTCTATTCACATGCTCTCTCATATTTGCCCCAACTTTTTACTTATATATATAGCCATATATGTACAAGCTTATGACCATACAAAAGATATATATGAGCTGTCTCTAAATAAATGTACATATTTGTACACATCATGCACTTCCTTCATGCGTCATGACTTATTATTTTCTTCTGTCTTTGACTTCAATTCTTCACCCAAAACTTCAATTGTTGATTGCCCTGCACCAACAGCTCCCCCTGAATCATCAATTGAGGTTTTCTCTATCTTCTTTATACCTGCCATGTCTTTAAATCTTTGTAGCTTTGGTCCTTCCAAGCTTTTGGTTAGCATATCAGTTATCTGATCTTTTGTTGAAGTATGTATGACTTCAATCTCTTTATCCATCACCTTCTCTCTTAGGAAATGGTACTAAATCTCAATGTGTTTAGTCTTGGCATGAAAAACAGGGTTATCAGCTAAATACAATGAACTCATATTATCTCCATGAATAGTGGGTGTACTCTGAATGATATCGAAACTCTTCATAAGAGTCTTAAGCCATATCACTTCCTTTGCAGCTTCAACCATCCCTTTGTACTCTGCTTCTGTAGATGACAAAGCAACTGTGTGTTGCTTCTTTGAACACCAAGAAATTAACTTATCTCCCACATAACACAAGTATCCATATGTTGATATCCTATCATCAGAATTACCTGCCCAATCTGTATCACTATAAATCTTGATGTTTGTATCTGATGTAAAACCATAATGCAAACCTTCTTTGAGTGTACCCTTAATGTACCTCAACACTCTTTGACCTGCAATCCAATGTTCTTTCCTAGGGCAATGCATGAATTGAGATAATACTCCAACTGCATATGACAAGTCAGGTCTAGTTAATGTAGCATAGATCAGACTACCAACCAAACTCTGATATAGTTTCATGTCCTTGAACTCTTCACCTCCATATCTGCTCAATTTGTGATTCACCTCCATTGGAGTAGGTGCTACCCTGCAATCATTCATCTTAAACTTGATCAACAAGTTTCTCAAATACCTTTTTGAGTTACATACACTCCATGTTGAGTGCATGAGATCTCCATGCCCAAGAAATATGACAAGTCTCCCAAGTCACTGATTTTGAACTCTTTCTCCATTTGCTTCTTTAGGCTTTGAATCCCTTTCTCATCTGTACCTGTAAGAATTATATCATCAACATATATGCACATGTATATGAACCCATCATCACTTGCTTTGACAAGCAAGCTACTATCTGCTTTAGATACTTGGAATCCAAGTTCTTTCAAGAACTTTACAAGTCTATAAATCCATGCCCTTGGGGCCTACTTCAAACCATACAAAGCTCTCTTGAGCTTACATACATGATCGGGATACCTTCCATCTCTGAATCCTTGTGGTTGCTCCATGAAAACGTCATCTGAAATATAACCATTTAAAAAAGCATTCTTCACATCTAATTGACATAACTTCCAACCTTTACATGCAGCAATAGCTATGAGTGTCCTGATAGTTGTCATCTTTGCCACAGGACTATAGGTCTCATCATAATCTATACCATATCTTTGAGCAAAACCCTTCACAACAGGTCTAGCTTTATACCTAGACACACTTCCATCTGTGAACCTCTTTGTCTTGTAGACCCATTTGCAGCCAATAATCTTCTGACTATTTGGTTTAGGAACAAAATCCCAAGTCTCATTCTCCATCAATGCATCATACTCTTCCTGCATAGATTTCTCCCAATTTTCCTTACCTTTTGCCTCTTCATATGTAGAAGGGTCTTCATCTGCCTTTATCATATAAGCATAATCTTTGGTAGCCAAAAAAGAAGTGTCATAGCTATACCTTGTAGGTTGCCATTTGTGTCTAGATGACCTTCTAAGTTCTCCACTCCTTGAGGTTTCTGGTTATCACATTCTGGATGAAACCTTGGCACTTCTTCAACTTCAACCTGCACTTCATTGTTCTCCTCTTCATCAAATATCTGAACCTTTGATTTACCTTTCTTTTGAGTCACAACTTCTTCATCACCTGCATAAATATTGATTGTACCTACATACCAAGTACCTTGCTCATCAAATGTAACTTCTTTAGATACAATAAATTGCTTTGTGGATGGACTCCACAACCTATATCCCATCTGCTTATCATCATATCCAATGAACACATATTTTTCAGCTTTAGGCTTCCATTTATGCCTCAATTATGATGGCACATATGCATATGCCAAACATCCAAATACTTTGCAATGGTCTAGAGTAGGTCTCTAAACCCACGATGCCTCATATGGTGTCATACCCTACAAAGCTTTACATGGTAACCTATTGACCAAATAAGTAGCTGTATTTACAGCCTCAACCCACAAATAATTTGGGCAATTTTTCTCCTTTATCATTGACCTTGCAAACTCAACAAGAGTTCTATTTCTTCTCTCTGCTACACCATTTTGTTGAGGAGAGTACCTCCAAGTAATTTCCCCTTTTATACCTGCATTCCACAAGTAATCACTGAACTCATTAGGGAAATACTCTCCCCCTCCATCTGACCTTAGTCTCTTCAACTTATGACCTATAATTCTCTCTGCATACACATGATAATGTTTAAATGTATTGAACACCTCTGACTTATCTTTGATCACATAGATAGTCATCCATCTGGTAGCATCATCAACATAAATCACATAGTACCTTGAACCATTGATACTGAAATCCTTTGATTGTCCCCACACATCTTTGTGTACCAACTCAAGCTTCTTTGAATACATAAAACCATGCTTGGAATAAGATTGTTTATGAGCCTTACCTAATTGACATGCTTCATATCTATATGTCATATGTTGACCTGCCACATTAGGAAATCCAAGCAATGAACCATTGTTAACCATATCCTTGATACCTCTTTCATTAAAATGTCCAAGCCTCTTATGCCAAAGATCTAACTCAGAGATCTTATGTCCACAATAAGTGAACAAAGCATGACCAACATTACCTTGAATCTTCAATGTGAACAATCTTCCCTCTTTCTTCCCTGAAACAATTTGTTTATACCCATTGCTAGGTCTTCCACAAACACTCCTTCATTAGTGAACCTAACTTCATAACCTTTTTCAACAATTTGTCCTACACTTATCAGATTTTTAGGAATTGTAGGAACATACAAAACCTTACTCAAGAGAGTACTTCCATCCTTGGCCTTCACTTATCCAATTGACTTCACATTATGCTTTGTATTATCACCTGTTTGAACTACATGATTAGTTACCTTATTTTCCAAATCATTCATCAAGGCTATGTTACTAGTTAGATGATTACTACATCTAGAGTCAATGTAGAAGACTCTTTGATCTTCACTTTGCCTTTCACAAGTTACATTCATTATCAATATTGAATCTTCCTTCTGATCTGAAGCATAATTGTAGTGGGTATTGTTGTATTGTTGAATTTGGAATCCTCTACCTGCATTTCTTCCAAAGTAACCTCTACTACCTCTACCTCTGAAATTACCTCTTTGATTTCTGCCACCTCTTCCTCTTGAATTAAAGTTTTGATTATATCCGCCATTCTTTATTACTCCTGCCTCTTCCTCTACCTTTGCCACCTCCTCTTCCTCTTAGGAAGTTAGCTTGGCTAGTTGTACCTTCATCCTCATTTGCTTGTTGCTTTCCTTTGATATTCTTCTTCTTATCCTTTGAATACATTGCATGACTTGTACTCTTGTCACCTTCACCTTTGACATCCTGCTCAAAGGTTAACATATGTCCTAGCAACTGATTTAAGTCAGGAGTAAAATGATCAAGTGATAATTCAGTAGAAATAATGAATGACTTCCATTTGTCATCACCTCTCAAATCTGTGAGGATTTGCCTTACCAATTTATCCTCCTCAATGTGTTCATCAACTGCTCCTAATGCATCTGCAATGTCCTTCATCCTTGTTACATAGTCTGAGATGGATTGAGAGGCCTTCTTCTTGAAAGTGGTAAATTCTGCACACAAGGATGCCTTCCTTGACTTTGTGGTGTTTTGGAAATGCTCCTCCAAAGAATTCCATATATCACTTGCACTTTCAAGACCTCTAATATGAGGTAGCAAGTAGTCATTGACTGCCATATAGATAATGCTCCTAGCTTGAGCATCTTTCTTCATCCAATTCTTCAAATCTGATAATTCCTCCCTCGTTGGAACACTAGGGTCTCTGAATTGAGGCTTTTCTTCTTTACCTGTAATATAAGCTATCAAGTCTTTGCTCATAAGATGAGCTTTCATCCTCATTGACCATGCTGGATAGTTCTCTCTATCCAACTTCTCTATCTTGTTCACCTTTGTATTGAATTCTTCAATCTTTATGAGTAATAGATGTACCTCTGCTTCAAATGATACTCCTTTTGTCTTCCTTGATGTCGTATGGCCTCGTTCTCAAGATTTGCTCTTAAGCTTTCAACTTTTGAACCTTCAGATGTTGAATTCTTTATGACTGCAGCAGTCGGGATCCTCCTTCAATTCTGATGCTTCCTGCTTTGATACCACTGATGGAGAGTGTTAATCTCCAAAAGAACAAGCTACTCTTGAAGTTAGAGCACCTCTATAACATGAGTAACTCAAACCTTCACCAATATTAGAGGATCAATGATCAATTATGAAGATTTTAAAAACCTGTGAAGGAGATGACTACATAGAAAGTCTGCTGCACATATCTCTCTCATTAACTTTTCAATTGTGTAAAGTTTTTGATGAAACTTTGCACAAGGTGTTGCCTAGAGCTTCCGCACCTTCTCCAAGTTGAATCACTCCAAAAGATTCAGTAGACCTTGAGAAATGATCTCAACAAGTTACCTATGTCTAAAACTGCTCTTCTGAAAAGTCGATTCAGACAACTGTAACTTCTAACACTTGATTCTCTCAATCTAGAACCCGTTTATACAAATGGTTTTAGCGATAGATGGCTTACCTTCTAACTTAAATTTTGACTCCTTAGTCATGCAGAAATTTAACCTGTGCACTGAGAAATGATCAAATCATTGATCATCAAGATTGCATCTATTTGAGGAAACAGTGAACACTTCTTCACATATGAATGTTCCTACTCAATATTTTCACAGCCTATTTATAATTAGGCTCTCAAAATTTAACCATAAAATCATTAACTATGGACTTAGACATCTACAAAAGGATTCTTGAAATGATCAAGTACAGAAGGAGAATGCACAGAAACATCGGGTGCAATTTTCTTTCATTCCTGAAGGAATTTTACAACTGAGTGATGAGATAGATTCTATTCACTTCTAAGATGTCTAATGACTCATACAACTACCAATTTCTCTATTCACATGCTCTCTCATATTTGCCCCAACTTTTTACTTATATATATAGCCATATATGTACAAGCTTATGACCATACAAAAGATAAATATGAGCTGTCTCTAAATTAATGTATTTCCTTCATGCTTCATGACTTATTCTTTTCTTCAGTCCTTGACTTCAATTCTTCACCCAAAACTTCAATTGTTGATTGCCTTGCACCAACAACTCAGGTATCAGGATACTCAATGAGATGATACATGATATCTAGGTATCGCGATACATGGGGAGTAAGAGGTATTGGTGATACATGATACCTGCCAGGTATCGCAACACATGGGAATTCAAGTATCATGATACTTGAGCTCGACTGGTCACAATACTTGGATTATCTCACTCACAAACAAAAATTTTCAGAAACAAATTATGTGTATCTGTCCTTGTGCTCTCCTTGTCACCCCTAAGTGCCTCTAAAAATCAAACTCTCACTCAAACCCATGATATCTCCAACACGATATTGATCGCAAGTCCCATCATATTTTGTGTAAATTAAAATTGCTTAGAGAGTTAGAATCTATTTAATCTGACCTCCAAGACAATCTATCCAAGATCTTCTACTAAAATCTTGCTCTTGAAAGCCTTGATCACCTGTGATACATGTTGGTGCATTTTACCCAAGCCTACATGCTTGATATGATTTGATTTATGTTCATTTCTAGTCATATGTGTAGGCATATGAAAACCTCTTGTAAAAGAGTATATTTTATCTCTTGTAATTGTGAAAGAAACAATGGCTTAAGTCATCCATGATGTAAAAAGGAAATTTGTGGCTCTAACTACCTAAACCACAAATCCATCAGCTGAGAGAATATCTTTGAATTATTAGCATCACTTTTAGGTGAAGTTATTTGAATTCAAATTCAAAACTACCTCCAAAAGTAGCTATAAAAAGAGCAAGAAAGAAGTCACGATAAGAGAGCTTGATTCGTGCCCACTTCATGTTCATTTGTAGAGATTCAAGAGCTTAATCCATAGCTCTATCCTTCTACTCCCATTGTGCAAGTATTCATTGCCAATGTGGTTGTAATTATATATGAATCTATACATTCATCATTTACTTCTTCTCTGTTTTATTCTCTGTTATACTCACTCAGAACAGTAACCTTAGAAGCACATATTGTTACACTTACATGTTCCTCGAGTAGCTTTGATGTGAACCTTTTCCCTATACATGGGCACTTTTTACTCTAGTGCTGGCTAGAGGTTCTTTTCCCCATGTTACCACATACTTGATACTCTCATATGTGGTGGTACTTTGTACTTAGGAATATTATTCAACTCTTACTTCAGTTCAGTTCATCGTCAATAGAGAGAGCTATTCTAGCCATCGTCTTCTCCGTGTGTCTTGCTGCATTTGTGCTCCTTATGTGTGCCTCTTGTGTGTCTCTCACACTTCTACACACACCCAACAGTGGTATCAGAGCAGGTTCAGCTCCTTCTCAAGTTTTGGTTTTTTGCATCGTGGCACGTGTGCACTTTTAATAGTGCAAATCGACTTAGGAGCATAGAAGAGTGAATTTGAGCAGCCAAGAAACATTTCCACCAAGTTCACTAGAGTTTTACCCCCATTTTGAAGCCATTCGTGCAGTCAGAATTGCCATCAGAGTGACGGTTTGTGAGTTGAAATTTCAACATTCATTTCAGTTTTTGTCGAAGTCAAGATTTTGTCACATTCTTGTTCTTTTGCGAAATGGTGAGCAGCAATGAACTGTTTGGTATGCTTAAAGCTGAAGATGAGCTTGATGAGACCAACTATCCGGTGTGGTCTTAGATGATGAAGCATGTTCTTGTTGCTAAACAACAAGAACATGCTTCATGTATATCGAAGACCGGTAGGTTCTTCTACTTCACAATCTACTGTCACAGATGGATTTCTTCTTCAAGTACAGTGGTTTCTCCTTCTCCACCTACATATGAGCAGCTCAGACGGGATGGAAAATTTGCTCAAACTCATGCTTTGATTGCGCTTTTTGTGAAGCATCATATAGTTCCACACATTTGATCACATTCTACAGCGAGACAAGCATGGGACACTCTTGCTTCTTTGTATGCCGTGCGTAATGAAGCACGTGTTGCATACTTGAGGAAGCAACTTGAGGATGTATGTATGGCTGAAAATGAGTCATTGGATGTGTATGTGACATGCATCAAGGACTTGAAAGAACAATTGGCAAACATAGATGAGATTATTCCGGATGCATCACTCGTTTCTACATTATTGAAAGGATTAGTGGAATCTTTTCAAAGCTTTGCTACTACACTCTGTTTGGTTGCAAAAGAAATCCTAATATGTATGCACTTGATGAGGTTGTGTCTCTTCTTTTGCAAGAAGAGCAATCTAGAGTGGATAGGAGTGGTTTGATTGAGGGAACACAAGCACTTGCTATCTCACAAAAGGGGAAAAGCAAGTATGGTTCATCTTTGGGTTCATCAAAACCAAAGCCTCAACCTTCCTCTTCCACTCATTTCTCTAATGATGGTGATTTGCAAAAGAAGAAGAGATGCAAATATTGTTGGAATGTTGGTCATACTATTGATGAGTGTAGAAAGCTTGCTAAATGCAATGAAAAGAAGAAGGAATCCGGCATGTCTATTGCTGGAAATTTAGCAAATGTAAAGAATGATGAAGCTAACATGGCTCAAGATATTTGGGCATGTGTTGTTATATGTCATTATGATGCTTCTTTGCATTCTAAATGTATGGTTGTGAGTGAGGCTGATTCGGATTGGTTCTTTGATAGTGGTGCGTCAAAGCACATAAAATCATGCAAAAGTTTTTTTGCCTCTTTGAACGATGCACCCAAAGGAGTGTTGGAGCAAGTCTATGACAAGCCTAAGTATTGGCTTGAGTCTCACAAAGTCATAGAAGAAGCTTTAAAATGAAGACTATGTAAAGTTCACTTGTGAACTACCTCTTGTAACTTTTGAAGACTTTACTTAATGTAAAAGTGAAAGAAACTTAAGTGGTTGAGTCTACTTGATCAAAAAAGGAAAGAGGAGCCACGAATTTGTGATTTGTGGTAGATAGAGAATCAAATCAATCGCAAATTGATTGGAGAGTGATTGAGGGAAGTTAGCCTCCCAAACTCAACTATAAATAGATGGCAGTTTTAGTCGTGGTTAGAGAGACCTATGTGAAGACCTCCAAGAGCTAAGCTTTATGCCATATCAAGGTGTGATTACAAGGCACACATATGTATTAGTAAGTCCATTGTATTGTACAAGCAATATACTTTCATTTTAGTGATCATTTGAGTTCATATTTCCATGTTCTTGTGAAGTGTACTACTCACTGCCATATCTCTCAGTAATCTCAATCAGATTGCAGAGATGGTTTCTCTGAGCTTGGTGCATCATCTTCAGTGCTTTAACTGGTAAAGTTAGCTCTATAAGTGTACTATATTCTAACCAATTTTCATTTCATTTGGATGTTTCAATCTTCAGTTATGTTCAGTTGAAGTCAACAGTATCTGTTCATTTTCACTTCTCTGTCAGGCACCTGACTTTTTTAATCATCTTGTCTAGTATAAGCATACAAAGTTTCATAATAATTGGATTCTTAAATCTTGAGTTATGTTCATTTTTCTGCTCACTGGTCTCATTACTATAGCAGCCCGTGAAAATCGGGATGATGTCATCAGTTGTTAAACACCATTCTCAGTGTGTGATTCATTATTTTTGATGAGATTACTCTTGAAAGTTAGCTCTTTAAGTTAACTAGACTTCCCCAAAAGGAATTAAGTTAATTGCTGTTGTGCTCAGAGAATTATGCAAAACACTGGACATGTGTATGAACCAAGAATAGCAAGTTCTTCACCTCTGAGCTAACTCCAACTTATCTGTTTTGATCTATCTTTTTGAGAGTGATCTTTGAGGGTACATAGGGTGTCTAATACATCCATTGGCAAGCTAAAAGGGCCCACCATATACTCCTGGAGTTCATTTGGCTGGTGTAGATCAAGGATTTTGCAACACCTCTTCATCTTCAAGCACATACCTATCCATCTCTTCACAGTGGTATCAGAGCAAGGTTGGACAACATGGCAGATGGATTTCCTTCATCAATTGAAAAATTGGATAGAGGTAATTACTCAGCTTGGTCATTAAGGATGGAAGCTTATCTCCAAGGTAGAAGTTTATATGGTTATGTGGCTGGAGATGAAGTTATGCCAAGTTTCAGGAACACGAGTCAACCAACACAAGAAGAGCAAGAAAGATTGAGCACATGGTGCTCCAAGGATGCACTTGCAAGGTCTTATCTCCTCAACTCTATCTCAGATTTTTTGTTGCCTCACATTAGAAGTTGTAAGATATCTCAGGAAGTGTGGGATGCACTTGAAGTTTTCTTTTCTTCAAATACTAAAGCTAGGAAGCATCAACTATGGCTGGATTTCACAACTCTCAAGAAGGCTCCCAAACAAAATGTGAATGATTTTGTCACAAAGCTCAAGGACATAGCAGATCAGTTGGGAAGCATTAGAGAGGTAATAGATGAAGAGCAAATTGTAAGGCAGGTCATCAATGGCTTGAAGGCAGATGACTGTTGGAGATAGACACCTGCAGAAGCACTCGAACAGCACAAGGAAGAAGAAGAAGCTTGGAGCACAAACACACAATACTGAATGTATTACTAGAGAATGTACAAAGATAAGTAGCCCATTAGGGCAATATGCGTATATACAAGTCGAGGGAAAAAAAACCTCCTAAAGAGGGAAAAAAGTGCCCCAGCGGTCCTAGTGTGTTCACACACATCACTACCTAAATATATCAACAAATCCCCCCTGGGAGTGATGCGGTGAACAAGGAGCTGGCACTCATGTATAAGGAAGTGCCAAGCTATGTGGAAATCACTCCACAAAAGGAAGTAAGCCCAAAGCTTTGCGGAAAGCTTCAAACTTCTCCCTAGGCAGAGCCTTCGTGAAAAGGTCTGCAATGTTCTCCTGCGTGGGCACATATGCCAAGCTGATCTCCCCAACAGAGAACCTCTCCCTGACATAGTGATAATGCACCTCACTGTGCTTAGTGCGAGCATGGAACACAGGGTTCCTCGCAACTGCCAATGCGCTCTGACTGTTAGTGAAGATGGTGGTGGCAGAAGACTGGCCAACACCCAAATCAGCCATAAGGCGTCTGAGCCACACACACTCAACAGTCGCTGTGAAAGCTGCCCTATACTCAACCTCACAACTAGAAGTGGCCACAGTAGGCTGCTTCTTGCTCAACCAAGATATACATGAGCTACCAAGCATGAAGCAAAAACCACTGGTGGACACACGAGTGTCATAGCAACCAGCCCAATCTGAGTCAGAAAAAGCATGCAAATATGGCGGTAGTGATCCCCCCTTGGGATAAAACAACCCAAGTAGCCGAGTACCACTCAAGTAGCGAAAGATGCGCTTAACTGCCTTCCAATGCGTGACTCCTGGGCAATGCATAAATCTGCTCATCTGTGAGACAGCAAACTGAATATCTGGCCGAGTAATGCATAAGTAAATCAAGCATCCAACAGCCTGCTGATAGAGAACAACATCAAATGCATCTCCAACATCATGAAGAATCAATCGTAAACCTGTCTCCATAGGAGTGGCAATAGGCTTACAGTCTTCAAGGCCAAAACGCTGCAATAATGTGTCAATATATTTCGTTTGACACAAAGCCATTCCACCATCAACTTGCATAAACTGAATGCCCAAATAGTGATGCAAATGCCCCAAATCAGACATCTCAAATGAGGCATGCAAATCAGCCTTAAAATCAGCAATATGCATCTCAATAGGACCAGTGAGCAACATGTCATCAACATAGACAACAATGATCAGAAGCACATCATTAGCACGCTTAACATAAGGTGCTTTCAGTTGGACTATTCTCAAAACCATGTGCAATCAGATAGGCATGTATCTTCTCATACCAAGCACATGGTGCTTGCTTTAAACCATATAATGCCTTCTTTAACCTGCAAACCTGGTTTTCATGCCCTTTTTGCATAAAGCCACGGGGCTGAAAAACATACACTTCTTCATGCAAATCACCATTCAGAAATGCAGTTTTAATGTCCAACTGATGTACATTCCAACCATGATGGGCTGCAAGTGCACAGATGCTCCGAACAGTAGTCATACGACATGTGGGTGCAAAGGTCTCATCAAAATCAATGCCTCTTTCCTGTGCATAACCCTTTGCAACAAGCCTAGCCTTATACCTGTCAACTGTACCATCCGGTTTACGCTTCAGCTTGTATACCCACTTAGTGCCAATGGCCTTCTTGCCAGGAGGCAAGTCACATAAAGACCAAGTACCATTCTTCATTATAGCATCATATTCAGATTGCATAACAGCCATCCAATTTTTTGAATTCTGTGCTTCATCAAAAGAAACAGGCTCATTCTCATCACAAAGACTAGACGCAGCCATAGCATAGCAATCTGATGCAAAGGAGGCACTATGAGAGCCTGAACGAGTACGATATGACAAAGGTGCATCTAATTTGCTGTCACGCAAAGTCTGCACCAGCCATTTTGGCATAGTTTTTGCCTCATCAATATCAGCTCTCTCATCAACAAGTGCATCATGTAAATCTGCATCAGAAATGGAATGATCTGCATCATCATATGAAGCCTGAAAAGGCTGAGAAGTTGCCTCATTAGGACCAACACTAGACTGTCCACCTGTAAAAAGAGGCATCAAAGTATCATACATGTCTTTGGAGCTCACAGATGTCTCCTTAGTACATGAAAGCAATGGCTGAATTGCATCTTCCACAAAAACAACATCAGGGCTAACCAGAATGCGTTTTGTCTGTGGATGGTACAGACGATAGCCTTTACTTTCAGAACTGTACCCAACAAAAATACATTTTACTGCTTTATCATCCAATTTTTTGTGATATTGTTCAGGCACTAGTGCATATGCCAAACAACAAAAAACACGCAGATGAGCAACAGATGGCTTGCGGTCATGCCAAGCCTCATATGGAGTGATAGACTACAGCGCTTTAGTGGGACACCTGTTCAGTACATATGCTGCACACATGACAGCCTCAAGCCAGAAACTATGTGGTGAAGCCTGACTTTTGACCATGCACCTCGCCATCTCCATGAGTGACCTATTCTTTTGTTCAGCAACTCCATTCTGTTGAGGTGTATCCAACACTGTACACTGGTGTTTTATCCCACGTTCAGCCAGAAATGCATTAAAATCAGAAGACACATATTCCCCCCCTCGATCAGAACGGAGGGTGCCCATTTTACATGCTGACAGATTTTCAGCCAAAACTAAAAACTGTTTGAAGCACATGAACACTTCGGACTTTGCTTTGAGTGGATATACCCATGCATGCCTGGAAAAATCATCAATGAAAGTCACGAAGTAAAGGTAATTTCCAAAAGAGGGTGTCTACATAGGACCACAGACATCATTGTGTACAAGCTGCAATTTCTCCGTAGCCCGAACTGAACCATCTTTTGGAAAGGATGAACGCTGCATTTTGCCCAAAATACAGCCTTCACAAACATGTTTTTCAGGTGCCTCAAGTATGGGCAAAGAGGACACCATTTCAGATTTCTGTAGGCGTAGCAAACTAGCAAAATTTAGATGACCAAATCGTGCATGCCAAAGCTTTGCATCTGACATAGCCTGAGAATCATGAACTGCACATGCCGAATCATTCACAGATCTTTCATAGTCTATGAGCTTATACAACCCACGACATAAAATGCCAGAAGCAATAATCACATCGCCATTTGATAGATCATGAACTGTACACCTGTCATCAACAAATTTCACAACCAAGCCAATCTTGGCTAATGCAGAAACTGATAACAGATTCTTCTTGATCCCTGGCACAAATAAAGCATCTGACAAAGTGAAAGAACTACCATCAACAGTAGTCAGAATGATCTTACCAACTCCCATAACAGGATAAGCAGAGTTGTTGGCGCATGTGACAGTATTCCCTGTAGGGGCAGGCTCGAGTGAAGAGAAGAAACTATGCTACGAGGTAATATGTTTGGTCGCCCCACTGTCAAAGTACCAAACATCTGAGTCTACAACAGGCATGCACTGTTCATGAGAAGATGTGTCAAAACTGCAGACAGTAGTAAACGCCCATTCTTCTTCCTGCACAAGATTTGCAGACTCTGTTTTTGGTGTAGAGGCCTATGCAACAACCATTCCAGCCTCTTTCTTCTTTGCCTCTTTAGCAGCGAGTTTTGGACAGTTCTTTATGATATGATCATTCCCTTTACAGTACTTACAAAACAATTTCTGCTTTTCTGTTTTTTTCTCATCTTTGTCTTGGTACTTCGAATGTGCAACATTTGCAAATTTCTGCTTACTAGTAGAAGAGCTCCATTTTCCTTTGCCCTTTTGACTAGCCAGGAAAGCTTGATCTGCAACACGCATAATGGACCTGTTCTGCCTGGAATGATCTTCTTGCAACAGAACAGAGACTAACTCCTCAAATGACAAGGCATTTGGATTGCCTTTCATCATTAACCGAAGAGTAGAAGCAAAACTCTGATATGAATCGTAGAGGACATCACATCATATCAAAGAAAGTGGGTAGTCTCAACTATGCCACATTGATAAGAGTAGATATATGTTATAGTGTGAGTGTGCTAAGTCAATTTATGCACACAACAAGGAAACCACATATGGATGCTGCCAAAAGGATTCTCAAGTATCTCAAAGGAACCATAAATGAAGGACTTTATTATCCTTATGTATCTGATTTAGGTTTGAAGCTATTTTCTGATGCAGATTGGGCTGGCTCCAAGGAAGATAGAAGGAGCACTTCAGGTTATCTTACCTTTGCAGGTTCAAAGCTTATTTCATGGTCATCCAAGAAGCAACCCACAGTTGCTCTCTCGTCTACTGAAGCTGAATACAGAGGTCTTGCCATAGCTACTCAGGAAGCTATGTGGATGAAGACATTATTCAAAGATCTTGGATTGGAGTTTGGAACTCCAACTATTTTGGTAACAATATGAGTTCTATTCATTTGGCTGCTAATCCTATTTTTCATGCAAGGACTAAACATATTGAAGTCCATTATCACTATGTACGAGAGAAGGTTCTAAGCAAAGAGATTCAAATATCATATGTGTCCACTCATCAACAATGTGCAGATATTCTAACCAAAGCATTGGATGGTACAAAGCTTTGCAAATTCAAGGCTATGATTGGTTTGCAAGTAGTCTTGGAAGATTGAAGACCTCAAGCATACTTGGCTTGAGAGGGAGCTATTGGAGCAAGTCTATGACAAGCCTAAGTATTGGCTTGAGTCTCACAAAGTCATAGAAGAAGCTTTAAAATGAAGACTATGTAAAGTTCACTTGTGAACTACCTCTTGTAACTTTTGAAGACTTTACTTAATGTAAAAGTGAAAGAATCTTAAGTGGTTGAGTCCACTTGATCAAAAAAGGAAAGAGGAGCCATGAATTCGTGATTTGTGGTAGATAGAGAATCAAATCAATCACAAATTGATTGGAGAGTGATTGAGGGAAGTTAGCCTCCCAAACTTAACTATAAATAGATGGCAGTTTTACTCGTGGTTAGAGAGACCTATGTGAAGAACTCCAAGAGCTGAGCTTTATGCAATATCAAGGTGTGATTACAAGGCACACATATGTATCAGTAAGTCCATTGTATTGTACAAGCAATCTACTTTGATTTTCATGATCATTTGAGTTCATATTTCCATGTTCTTGTGAAGTGTACTACTCACTGCCATATCTCTCAGTAATCTCAGTCAGATTGCAGAGATGGTTTCTCTGAGCTTGGTGCATAATTTTCAGTGCTTTAACTTGATAAAGTTAGCTCTATAAGTCTGTTATATTCTCACCAATTTGCATTTCATTTGGATGTTACAATCTTCAGTTATGTTTAGTTGAAGTCAACAGTATGTGTTCATTTTCACTTCTCTCTCAGGTACCCGACTTTTTTTACTCAACTTGTCAGAGACATTTCTCAATGGTTGCTTATTCAAATTCAATGATTGAAAGCTTGTTGGATTCAGCTTACTGTCTAGTATAAGCATACAAATTTTCATAATGATTGGATTCTTAAATCTTGAGTTATGTTCATGTTTTTGCTCATTGGTCTCATTACTGTAGCAGCCCGTGAAAATCGGGATGATGTCATCAATTCTTAAACACCATTCTCAGTGTGTGGTTCAATATTTTTGATGAGATTACTCTTCAAAGTTAGATCTTTAAGTTAACTAGACTTCCCCAAAAGGAATTAAGTTAATTGCTGCTGTGCTCAGAGAATTATGCAAAAAACTGGACATGTGTATGAACCAAGAATAGCAAGTTCTTCACCTTTGAGCTAACTCCAACTTATCTGTTTTGATCTATCTTTTTGAGAGTGATCTTTCAAGGTACATAGGGTGTCTAATACATCCATTGGCAAGCTAAAAGGGCCCACCATATACTCTTGGAGTTCATTTGGCTGGTGTAGATCAAGGATTTTGCAACACCTCTTCATCTTCAAGCACATACCTATCCATCTCTTCACAAGGAGGACATATGGTGTGTGCAAACAATGCCTCTTATCCTATCATTAGAGTAGGAGAAATCGAGCTTATAACTACAAATGGAGGAGCTTGGATTCTCCTCATAATGGGGGCCTTACAAAATGTGCATACAATCATGAGAGGTAGACATTGATCATATACTAACACCCCCCTCAATGTTTACCAATGATAAATCAAGTAGGTCTCGGTCCTATGCCCATTTGTTGAGCTGCTCTCTTCCAAGTGCTTTAGTGAATATGTCAGCACAATTTGCCTCTGTTGGGAAATATTCTAGCTCCACAATTTCATCTTCAGTTAGCTCACGAATGTAATGGTACTGTACTTCTATGTGCTTGGTACGAGCATGAAATATTGGATTCTTTGCAATAGCCATACAACTTTGATTATCACACTTGAGTACTGTTGCCATATTTGATGGAAACCTTAGATCTGCAAGAATTCTTCTTAACCAGACTACCTCACAAGAAGCAAAACAAGCTGCTTTGTACTCTACTTTAGTGGAGGAGAGTGCGAGAGTTGGTTGCTTCGTACTTATCGAACAAAATATTCCTGAACCAAGTGAGAAACAATATCCAATAACTGCTTTTCTAGAATCACAATCTCCAGCCCAATCTGAATCACAATATCCTTGAAGTGTATCACCTGTGGTATAAAAAATACCAAAATCCAAGGTTCCTGCAATGTACCTTAGAATTCGCATTCCAACATTCTAGTGACTCTCCTTAGGTTTGTTGGAAAACCTGCTTAACACTCCAACAACATAGAAAATGACTGGTCTAGTGTTGCACAAAAAAATAAGACTTCCAATGAGCTTCCTATACTTCTTAGCATCTACATCAAGCATGTTATCATCCATAGATAGCTTATGATTTACCTCCATAGGTGTACTAGTTGGTTTGCAGTCCATCATTTCAAATGCCTTGAGAATTTCTTTGGCATATTTTTGTTGTGAGATGAAAATGCCATCCTTCCTTTGCCATACTTCAATTCCCAGACAAAAATGGAGTAGACCTAAGTCTGTCATTTCAAACTCAGCAAGATCAAGGTAAAATGGGAGGTGGTTTTCCTTCATTTATTGATAAATTGGATAGGAACAACTATCAGGCATGGTCTCTAAGGATGAAGACATACCTACAAGGAAGGAGTCTTTATGGATACATCTCAGGAGATGAGGAATTGCCCTCATTCAAAATTAGAGGACTACCAACAAAAGAAGAACATGAGAATCTCAATACATGGTGTGCCAAAGATGCATTAGCAAGGTCTTACTTACTCAACTCCATCTCTGATTTTCTTTTGCCACATATTAGAAACTGTAAGACATCCCAAGAGACTTGGGAAACCTTGTCATCCTATTTTTCTTCCAACACAAGGGCCAGAAAGAACCAATTGTGGATTGAATTTACCACACTAAGGAAGCAACCTAAGCAGGCTATTTCAGAGTATGTGACCAAGATTAAAGATGTAGCAGATCAGTTAGCAAGCATAGGAGAAGAGATTGAAGAAGAGCAGATAGTAAGGCAAGTGATCAATGGGATTAAAGCAGATGACAAATGGGAAAGCTTCACCACTGCCATGGACCTATACATGGACATGCAAATTCCAGACCTTACCACTCTCATGGGGCAATTGTTCACTCATGAAGCCAAGCTCAACAAGGATGGAGACTCATCCAAAGGTAATAACTCTTCTGCCCTATACACTGATAGAAGTAAGTCTAAAGATAAAGTCAAGAACAAGAAAGGAGAGGATGAAGACACTACCTCCCAAGCCAACTATGCAAGAAGAGGTAGATCATCAAGAGGAAGGGGCAGAGGAGGTAAGCAAGGTAGGGGGAGATCCTATAACTCCTCACCATGCAACATTTGTGGTTTATTAAATCATACTACATATGAGTGTTTCAGGAACTACAAGAATCAGAGAGGAAGAGGATTTCAAAGAGGTGGATACTCACAGTCAAGAGGCAGATTCAACCATCATCAAGGGTACAACAACAATTACAACAATAACTACAAAAAAAATTACAATGGACACTACCAAGGAGGATTCAAATCCAGAAAGGATTACAACAACTATACAGAAGAGCAAGATGATTCTCTTCTAATTATGAACATGACTTCAAAACCAGGTACAAATGATAACCATCTCTTCTACATTGACTCAGGTTGTTCAAATCATGTGGCTGGCAATGTAGCTCTACTCTCTGACCTTGAAGAACCAAGAGGTAAGCATCAAGTACAAACAGGTGATGACACAAAGCACTCAGTAGTTAAAGTTGGAAATGTTAAGAGTTCTTATGGGAATCGAAACTTGTTGAGTAGGGTACTATATGTACCAACCATTACAAAAAATTTGATAAGTGTTGGACAGATTGTGGAAAAAGGTTTGCAGGTCAGATTCAACCAATTTGGAGCATTTGTGGAGGATCCCAAGCATGGGTTCAAGAGAATAGCTAAAGGAGATAAATCAGGTAGACTTTTCATTTTTGAGCTAGAAGATACAAAGAATATTGCAATCTACAATTCTAAAGATCAAACACTTTCAAAGCTTGAGATTTGGCATAAAGGATTAGGGCATGTAGGTGAAAGAACCTTGAAGCAAATATGCAGGGACCAATGTGTACTTGGGATACCTAATGTATCCAAGCAACATATGATCCACAAGTGTGGTGCTTGTCAGTTTGGAAAGTCCAACAGGTTACCCTTCTAAAGGAAAGGCTACATGCATGAGGATTACCTAGAACTTGTCCATACAGATGTATGGGGACCAAGCAAAGACCCCTCAATCTCAGGATCAAGGTACTATGTATCTTTTATTGATGACTATAGCAGGTGGACTGTATTGTACTTTATGAAGCACAAAGATGAAGTGTTCAATTGTTTTAAGTAATATCTTGCACTTGTTGAGAATCAGACAGGAAGAAACCTAAAGAGCTAAGGTCAGATGGAGGAGGTGAGTACTTCTCCAATGAGTTTGAAGCATTCTTGCACGACAGAGGAATCAAGAGAGAAATCACCACAAGGTATACTCCTGAACAGAATGGGGTAGTTGAGAGAAGAAATAGATTGATTGTTGAAACAACTAGGTCAATGTTAAATGAAAAAAAGTTACCTAACTACTTATGGGCAGAGAGTGTATCTACTGCCGCTTATCTCATAAACAGGTTGCCATCTAAATCCCTTGATGGGATGACCCCTTATGAAGCATGGCATGGTAAGAGACCATCACTTGATCATTGCAGGATATTTGGATGTGTAGCATATGTACACATTCCTTCTCAAATAAGAGGTAAGCTAGACCCTAAGGCTGAAAAATGTATCTTTATTGGATATGATCTAAATCAGAAAGGGTACAGGTTCTACAACCCTTCAAATAAGGGTTTCATGGTTAGTAGAGATGTTGTATTTGATGAAAATGATTCTTGGTATGAGGATGAATGTAGGAAGTTTAAACTACCCTATGACTTGGAGGAGGAGTTTCCAAGTCTTGCTAAGGAGGAACCTACTCGGAGTGAAGACACCAATTCAGATGATGAATACATTATCAATCTTGAAGAATTCAAGGCATGGAAGTCCAAAGGCAAACTCAAGATGAAGAAACTTGAAGATATACCTGAATCTTCAAATCAATCAATCAGAAGGTCACAAAGGGAGAGCAAAAAACCTATCAGATATGGGTATGATACCTCTCTTGTCGCTATACATTCTATTTATCTTGCCAAAGACTTGTCAATTGAAGAGCCAGGATCATATGAAGAAGCCATGACCAAAACAGAATGGAAGGAAGCTATGGATGAGGATATTGAAGCACTCAAAGAAAGTGACACATGGGAACTAGTACCAAAGAAAGAGTCCATGAAGGTAATTGATCTAGATGGATCTATAAAATCAAAAGAAATTCTGATGGGTCAATAAACAGGTACAAAGCCAGATTGGTGGCCAAGGGTTTTGCACAAACCCAAGGCATTGACTATGAAGAAACATTCTCACCTGTGGCCAAGATGCCAACCATCAGGGTATTGGTAAGTGTGTCTGCATCAAAGAATTGGAACATGTATCAGCTAGATGTAAAAAATGCTTTTTTGAATGGATGGATCTTAGAGGAGGTATACATGTCACAACCTCCTGGTTATGAGGATCCTAACAAGGTAACACATGTATGCAAATAAAAAAAGGCTATTTATGGATTAAAGCAGGCACCTAGGGCATGGAATCACAAGTTGACCACATACCTTCAAGATTAAGGTTTTATCATGAGCAAGGCAGACACTTCTCTATTCATTAACGAAAGTAATTCAGAGGTAATATACCTATGTGTTTATGTTGATGATATCATACTTACAGCTAATGATGTGAATGGAATTAGACAAATCAAGAACCAGATGATGAAGGAGTTCAAGATCAGTGATCTTGGTTTACTAAAGTACTTTCTTGGACTTGAGTTAATCTATACTAACTCTGGAATCTATATTACTCAGAAAAAATACATACAGGATATGTTGAAAAAGATTCATTTGCACGATGCAAAAGTTGCAAGTACTCCAATGGAGGTAAACCTAAAACTAAGTGCCCATGAAGGTGATGAAATTGATGATATTAGAGGTTACCAAAGCATAGTAGGAAGCTTGAACTATGCTACCTTAACACGGATAGATATTGCTTATGGAGTTATTGTACTAAGTCAGTTTATGCACAAGCCTAGGGCACCTCACTTGGAGGCTATCAAAAGGATATTAAAGTACCTCAAGGGTAATCAACATCATGGTTTGTATTTCTTACACTTCAGACTTGGATATCAAGATTTACTCAGATGCAGATTGTGCAGGATGCAAAGATGATAGGAGGAGCACTTCTGGATACATTTCATTTGCAGATGATAAACCAATATCATGGTCTTCAAAGAAGCAAAACTACTGTTGCTTTATCTTCTACAAAGGCAGAGTATAGAGGATTGGCCAATGCCACTCAAGAAGCCATATGGGTCAAGTTATTGTATACAGAATCGGGTTTGTATACTACCTCACCATTGATCTTTGGAGATAATACAAGCTCACTTCACCTTGCAGCTAATCCTATTTATCATGCCAGGACCGAGCATATAGAGGTTCATTACCATTATGTGACAGAGAAGCTATTAAGCAAGGATATTCAACTAACATATGTATCAACCAACATGCAGTTTGCGTATTTGTTAACCAAAGCATTGGATGGAACCAAACTTTGCAGGTTCAAATCAATGAATGGATTGCAGGACATACATGAAGAGTAAAGATGAAGACCAAGCCAAAATGTTTGGCTTGAGGGGGAGCTGTTGGTTCAATTCACAAGCCTACACATTTGGCTCGTAGTTCATACACATATGAAGATGCATAGAAATCAATGCTAGTGGTGAATTACCACTTTATCCTTTTGTAAAAGTCATATTTGACTTGGAATCTTTGTAAGCACCTACCTAGAAGAACTCGTGGAAAAGTTAGGAGTTGATTGATGTAATATCTCTTATAATGGAGGATCACGTTTTTAGAGAGAGCCAAAATTTGAATTCAAATTCAAATTGAATGTAAACACTTATATAAACCTCTAGGAAAAAGTCGCGTGTAAGACTCATCAATCTCGAGCTCCTCATTCTCATTTCTGAGTGTGTGTGAGGTCTACACTCTAGCCCACACCTATCTACACCATTAGGCAATGATATTAATGCCTATGTCATTGTACAACATTGTTCATTAATACATATATCTACATTGTTCATTTCTGAGTTCTCTATCATAGTCTCTAAAAGTCTGTCAACTTGTGGAGATCATACCTCATGCATTTCTCCACCAAATTCAAATATCTATAGCTTGTTGGAACCAAAACAAAGTGTTTTACATGCTTCCAAAATTTGAAGGATGTCTGGTCAGCCATTTCAGAGAAAAATCCATCGAGGTGATCATTGGTCGAAATCTGCAATAGTCCTAAAAAATCAAGGGTAAAGGTTTACTTGCTAAATTGGTTTCTGATGGAGAGTGTTAATCTCCAAAAGAACAAGCTACTCTTGTAATTAGAGCACCTCTATAACAAGAGTAAGTCAAACTTTGACCAATTTTAGAGGATCAATGATTAATTATGAAGATTTTAAAAAATCTGTGAAGGAAATGACTACACAGAAAGTCTGCTGCACATATCTCTCTCATTACCTTATCAATTGTGTAAAGTTTTTTATGAAAATTTGCACAAAGTGTCGCCTGCAGTTTGCGCACCTTCTCCAAGTTGAATCACTCCAAACGATTCAGTGTATCTTGAGAAATGAACTCAACAAGTTACCTATGTCTAAAACTGCTCTTCTGAGAAGTCGATTTAGACACCTATAACTTTTAACACTTGGTTCTCTCAATCTAGAACCCATTTATGAAAATGATTTTAGCCACAGATAGCTTACCTTCCAACTTAAAGATTGAGTGCTTGCTTGTTCAA
Source organism: Ceratopteris richardii (assembly GCA_020310875.1). NCBI lineage: Eukaryota > Viridiplantae > Streptophyta > Polypodiopsida > Polypodiales > Pteridaceae > Ceratopteris > Ceratopteris richardii. Next base: position 51,051,234 of record CM035426.1, on the reverse strand, counting down.
AACTTTACACTGTGAAAGGAAAACTGACCAAAACATTAACATCGAATATTGCGCCTATTTCAAGAACCAGTGAACACTTCTTCACATATGAATGTTCCTACACATAATTCTCATAGCCTGTTTCTAATTAGGATCTCAAACTTTAACCATAGACTCATTAACTATGGACTTAGACATCTACAAAAGGATTCTCAAAATGATCAAGCACAGAAGGAGAATGTACAGAAATATCGGGTGCAATTTTTCTTCCATTCCTGAAGAAATTTACAGCTGAGTGATGAGAGAGACTCAATTCACTTCTAAGATGTCTAATGACTCATACAACTACTGATTACTCTATTCTCATGCTCTCTCATATTTGCCCCAACTATTCACTTGTATATATAGGCAAATATTTACAATATCATGACTATATAAAAGTATAAGTAAACTATCTCTGTATTAATGTACCTATGTGTACACCTCTTCATCTTCTGGATGTATTCTTCCTTCATGCTTCACAACTTGAATTCTCCTTCAGTCCTTGACTTCCAAACCTTCATTATAACTTGAATTGTTGATTGCTCTGCACCAATAGCTCCCCCTCAATCATCAATTGAGGTTTTCTCTATCTTCTTTATACTTGCCATGTCTTTGAATCTCTGTAGCTTTGGTCGATCCAAGCTTTTGGTTAGCATATCAGCTATCTGATCTTTTGTTGAAGTATGTATGACTTCAATCTCTTTATCCATCACCTTCTCTCTTAGGAAATGGTACTGAATCACGATGTGTTTAGTCCTGGCATGAAACATAGGGTTAGCAGCTAAATACAATGAAATATTATCTCCATGAATAGTAGGTGTACTCTGAATGATGTCAAAACTCTTCATCAAAGTCTTAAGCCATATCACTTCCTTTGCAGCTTCAACCATCCCTTTGTACTCTGCTTCTGTAGATGATAAAGCAACTGTGTGTTGCTTCTTTGAACACCAAGAAATTAACTTATCTCCCACATAACACAAGTATCCATAAGTTGATCTCCTATCATCAGGATTACCTACCCAACCTGCATCACTATATATCTTGATGTTTGTATCTGATGTAAAACCATAATACAAACCTTCTCTGAGTGTACCCTTAATGTACCTCAACACTCTTTGTCCTGCAATCCAATATTCTTCCCTAGGACAATGCATGAATTGAGACAAAACTCCAACTGCATATGATAAGTCAGGCCTAGTTAATGTAGCATAGATTAGACTACCAACCAAACTCTGATATAGTTTCATGTCCTTGAACTCTTCACCTCCATATCTGCTCAATTTATGATTCACCTCCATTGGAGTAGGTGCTACCCTGCAATCATTCATCTTCAACTTGATTAACAAGCTTCTCAAATACCTTTCTTGAGTCACATACACTCCATGTTGAGTGTATGAAATCTCCATGCCCAAGAAATATGACAAGTCTCCCAAATCACTGATTTTGAACTCTTTCTCCATTTGCTTCTTTAGGCTTTGAATGCCTTTCTCATCTGTACCTGTAAGAATTATATCATCAACATATATGCACGTGTATATGAAGCCATCATCACTCGCTTTGACAAGCAAGCTACTATTTGCTTTAGATACTTGAAATCCAAGTTCCTTCAAGAACTTCACAAGTCTATAATTCCATGCCCTTGGGGCCTGCTTCAAACCATACAAAGCTCTCTTGAGCTTGCACACATGATCTGGATACCTTCCATCTCTGAATCCTTGTGGTTGCTCCATGAAAACATCCTATGAAATATAACCATTTAAAAAAGCACTCTTCACATCTAATTGACATAATTTCCAACCTTTACATGTAGCAATAGCTATGAGTGTCCTGATGGTTGTCATCTTTGCCACAGGACTATAGGTCTCATCATAATCTATACCATAAGTCTGAGCAAAACCCTTCACAACAAGTCTAGCTTTATACCTAGACACACTTCCATCTGCATACCTTTTGTCTTGTAGACCCACTTGCATCCAATGATCTTCTGGCTATTTGGTTTAGGAACCAACTCCCATGTCTGGTTCTCCATCAATGCATCATATTCTTCCTGCATAGCTTTCTCCCAATTTTCCTTACCTTTTGCCTCTTCATATGTAGAAGGGTCTGTTGGTGCATTTTACCCAAGCCTACATGCTTGATATATTTGATATTATCCTCATTTGTAAGTCACATGAGTAGTCATGTGAACACCTCTTGTAAAAGAGTACATTTTATCTCTTGTAAATGGAAAAAGAAAAAAGGAAAAGGATGGCTTACCTCATCCATGATGTAAAAGCAAATTCGTGGCTCCAACTACCAAAATCATGAATTTTTGAGCTGAGGGAATCTCTCCTAACTTTGGGGATCACTTTTAGGTGGAGCCATTCGAATTCGAATTCAAAACTCCCTCCAAGAATAGCTATAAAAAGAGCAAGAAGGAAGAGGCGATTAGCAAGCCTTGTACGTGACCACTTCATGTCATTTTGTAGAGATTGAAGAGCTTACTCCATAGCTCTATCATTCTACTCCCATTCTGCAAAGATTCATTGACAATGTGGTTGTAATCATAATACATTTATCATCATCTACTTCTCTGTTTTGTTCTCTACTATACTTACTCAGAGCAGTAACTTCAGAAGGTCATATCTCGAGTTCTACTGAACCATTTTCAGTGACTTAACTTGCGTTGGATAGCTTGTACTGTCTACTTTGTGCATATAAATTTTCAAGGTCATTGGATTATTACTTTTGGAGATATCTGCATTTTACTGCTTATTGGTCTATCTCTGCAGAGCCTCGAGAATTGTGGGAATGTTCCAGAAATTGATGAAACTTGTTCTCAGTGCTCAGTCCATCATTTGAAGTGTTTTAACTTGGATTGAGAAGCTTGCTAAGTCTATTTGCTATGCCCAAAAGGAATTTTTCTAATTCCTACCAGGTTGAGAGCACTGTTCATTTTTTCCAACAGGTGTATGTCCAAAAATAGCAAGTTTTGGGAGCTAGTCATTTCGCAACTAGTCTGTCTTGACTTAAACTTTTGGGATACATGTTCCAAAGTACTTGGCTGATATTTTGGTGGATTTAGGAAGCTCAAAGGGTCTACTAATCAACTCTGAAGTCTCAGTTGGCTGGTGTGAAGCTGGTTGTAGTAGCACCTACTCATCTTTGGATTGCATCCACCATCTCTCTTCACAGGGTCTTCATCTACCTTTATCATATAAGCATAATCTTTTGTAGCCAAAAAAGAAGTGGCATAGTTATACCTTGTAGGTTGCCACTTGTGTCTTGATGATCTTCTAAGTTCTCCACTCTTTGAGGTTTTTGGTTCATCACACTCAGGATCAAATCTTGGCATTTCTTCAACTTCAACTTGTACTTCATTATTCTCCTCTGCATCAAATATCTAAACCTTTGATTTACCTTTCTTTTGATTCACAACTTCTTCATCACCTGCATTAATATTGATTGTACCTGCATACCAAGTACCTTGCTCATCAAATGTAACATCCTTTGATACAAGAAATTTTTTTGTGGATGGACTCCACAACCTATATCCCATCTGCTTATCATCATAACCAATGAATACATACTTTTGAGCTTTAGGTTCCAATTTGTGCCTTAATTGTGATGGCACATATGCATATGCCAAACATCCAAATACTTTGCAATGGTCTAATGTAGGTCTCTTACCCTACCATGCCTCATATGGTGTCATACCCTGCAAAGCTTTACATGGTAACCTATTAACCAAATAAGTAGCTGTGTTTACAACCTCAGCCCACAAGTAATTTGGACAATTTTTCTCCTTCATCATGGATCTTGCAAACTCAACAAGAGTTCTATTTCTCCTTTCTGCTACACCATTTTGTTGAGGAGAGTACCTGCAAGTAACCTCTCTCTTTATACCTGCATTCCACAAGTAATCACTGAACTCATTAGAGAAATACTCTCCCCCTCCATCTGACCTTAATCTCTTCAACTTATGACCTGTAATTCTCTGTGCATACACATGATAGTGTTTAAATGTATTGAATACCTCTCACTTATCTTTGATCACATAGATAGTGATCCATCTGGTAGCATCATCAACATAAATCACATAATACCTTGAACCATTGATACTAAAATCTTTTGATGGTCCCCACACATCTGTGTGTACCAATTCAAGCTTCTCTGAATACATAAAACCATGCTTGGAATAAGATTGCTTATGAGCCTTACCTAATTGACATGCCTCATCTGTATGTTATATGTTGACCTGCAACATTAGGCAATCCAAGCACTGAACCATTGTTAACCATATCTTTGATACCTCTTTCATTGAAATGTCCAAGCCTCTTGTGCCAAAGATCTAACTCAGAGATCTTATGCCCTCCATAAGTAAACAAGGCATGACCAACATTACCTTGAATCTTCAATGTGAACAATCTTCCTTCTTTCTTACCTGAAACAATCTGTTTATACCCATTGCTAGGGTCTTCCACAAACACTCCATTAGTGAATCTAACTTCATAACCTTTTTCAACAATTTTTCCTACACTTATCAAATTCTTAGGAATTGTAGGAACATACAAGACCTTACTCAAGAGGGTACTTCCATCCTTGGCCTTCACTGATCCAATTGACTTCACATTGCGCTTTGTATTGTCACCTGTTTGAACTACATGATTAGTTATCTTATTCTCCAAATCAATCATCAATGCTATGTTACCACTCAGGTGATTGCTACACCCTGAGTCAATGTAGAAGACTCTTTGGTCTTCACTTTGCCTTTCACAAGTTGCATTCATTATCAATGTTGAATCCTCCTTCTGATCTAAAGCATAATTGTAGTAGGTATTGTTGTATTGTTGACTTTGGAATCCTCTACCTGCATTTCTTCCAAAGTAACCTCTACTACCTCTACCTCTGAAATTACCTCTTTGATTTCTGCCACCTCTTCCTCTTGAATTAAAATTCTGATTATATCCACCATACTCTGAGTATTATGCCAACAATCATTAGCTAAGTGATTTGTCTTACCACAAATCCAGCAAGCCTTGACTCCATCTTTATTACTCCTGCCTCTTCCTCTACCTTTGCCACCTCCTCTTCCTCTTAGCAAGTTGGCCTGACTAGTTGTGCCTTCATCTTCATTTGCTTGTTGCTTCCCTTTGCTATTTTTCTTCTTATCCTTTGAATACATTGCATGAACTGCACTTTTGTCACCTTCACCTTTGACATCCTGCTCAAAGGTTAACATATGTCCTAGCAACTGATTTAAGTCAGGAGTAAAATGATCAAGTGATAATTCAGTAGACAAAATGAATGCCTTCCATTTGTCATCACCTCTCAACCCTGTGAGGATTTGCCTTAACAATTTATCCTCCTCAATGTCTTCATCAACTGCACCTAATGCATATGCAATATCTTTCATCCTTGTTACATAGTCTGAAATGGATTGAGAAGGCATCTTCTTGAAAGTGGTAAATTCTGCCCACAAAGATGCCTTCCTTGACTTTGTGGTATTTTGAAAATGCTCCTCCAAAGCATTCCATATATCACTTGCACTTTCAAGACCTCTAATGTGAGGTAGAAAGTAGTCATTGACTGCCATATAGATAATGCTCCTAGCTTGAGCATCTCTCTTCATCCAATTCTTCAATCTGATAATTCTTCCCTAGTTGGAACACTAGGATCTCTGAACTGAGGCTTTTCTTCTTCACCTATAATATAAGCTATCAAGTCTTTGCTCATAAGATGAGCTTCCATCCTCATTGACCATGCTGGATAGTTCTCTCTATCCAACTTCTCTATTTGAAGAGAATCTCCCATCCTTTCTTCACCTGTATACTGAATTCTTCAATCTTTATGAGTAATAGATGTACCTTTACTTCGAATAATGTTCCTTTTGTCTTCCTTGATGTCGTATGACCTCTTTCTCAAGCTTTGCCTTCAAGCTTTCACCTTTTGAACCTTCAGATGTTGAATTCTTTGCACCTGCAACAGTCGGGGTCCTCCTTCCTTCACTTTCACTAATTTTAGAGGATCAATGATTAATTATGAAGATTTTGAAAAATCTATGAAGGAAATGACTACACAGAAAGTCTGCTGCACATATCTCTCTCATTACATTATCAATTGTGTAAAGTTTTTTATGAAACTTTGCACAAGAAGTCAGCTATAGTTTGCACACCTTCTCCAAGTTGAATCACTCCAAAAGATTCAGTGTATCTTGAGAAATGAACTCAACAAGTTACCTATGTCTAAAACTGCTCTTCTGAGAAGTCAATTTAGACACCTATAACTTTTAACACTTATTTCTCTCAATCTAAAACTCGTTTATGAAAATGCTTTTAGCCACAGATAGCTTACCTTCCAAATTAAAGATTGAGTGCTTGCTTGTTCAAAAATTTACACTGTGGAAGGAAAACTGACCAAAACATTAACATCAAATTTTGCGCCCGTTTCAGGAACCAGTGAACACTTCTTCACATATGAATGTTCCTACACATAATTCTCACAGCTTGTTTACAATTAGGCTCCCAAACTTTAACCATAGACTAATTAACTATGGACTTAGACATCTACAAAAGGATTCTCAATATGATCGAGCACAGAAGGAGAATGCACAGAAACATCGGGTGCAGTTTTTCTTCCATTCTTGAAGAAATTTACAACTGAGTGATGAGAGAGACTCAATTCACTTCGAAGATGTCTAATGATTCATACAACTACTGATTACTCTATTCTCATGCTCTCTCATATTTGCCCTGACTTTTTACTTGTATATATAGGCAAATATTTACAATATCATGACTATACAAAAGTATAAGTGAACTATATCTCTATTAATGTACATATGTGTACACCTCTTCATCTTCTGGATGTATTCTTTCTTCATGCTTCACAACTTGAATTTTCCTTCAGTCCTTGACTTCCAAACCTTCATTAAAACTTCAATTGTTGATTGCCCTGCACCAACAATTTCTATGAGCAGAGTTAATCCACTTTAAGTGATTCCACTTGGAATAGTTAGCTTGCTAAGCTAAAGGAATTTTTTCCAATTCCTATTGTGCTGGTTATACTGAGAAAAAGAAGCAACACGTTTATTGTCAAAAATAGAAAGTTTTCTTGAAGACTTGAAGTTCAAAGTAGTCTGTTTTGATTCAATCTTTTCATACATCATTTCCAAAGTACATAGGCACTCTTATGGTGTCATTGGAAAGCTAAGAAGGTCTACTTATCAACTCTGAGGCAAGAAAGGGTTGGTACAAAGTAGGATTTGGCAGTACCTACTCATCCTCTTGAAGTATTCATCCATCTTCACAATAGTGGTATCAGAGCAAAATCAAGGTAAAATGGGAGATGGTTTTCCTTCATTTATTGATAAATTGGATAGAAACAACTATCAAGCATGGTCTCTAAGGATGAAGACATACCTACAAGGAAGGAGTCTTTATGGATACATCTCACGAGATGAGGAATTGCCATCATTCAAAACTAGAGGACTACCAACAAAGGAAGAACATGAGAAGCTCAACACATGGTGTGCCAAGGATGCATTAGCAAGGTCTTACTACTCAACTCCATCTCTGATTTTCTTTTGCCACATATTAGAAACTGTAAGACATCCCAAGAGACTTGGGAAACCTTGTCATCCTATTTTGCTTCCAACACAAGAGCCAGAAAAAACCAATTGTGGATTGAATTTATCACACCAAGGAAGCAACCTAAGGAGGCTATTTCGTAGTATGTGACCAAGATTAAAGATGTAGTAGATTAGTTAGCAAGCATAGCAGAAGAGATTGAAGAAGAGCAGATAGTAAGGCAAGTGATCAATGGGATTAAAGCAGATGACAAATGGGAAAGCTTCACCACTGCCATGGACCTATACATGGACATGCAAATTCCACACCTTACCACTCTCATGGGGCAATTGTTCACTCATGAAGCCAAGATCAACAAGAATGGAGACTCATCCAAAGGTAATAACTCTTCTGCCCTATACACTGATAGAAGTAAGTCTAAAGATAAAGGCAAGAACAAGAAAGGAGAGGATGAAGGCACTACTTCCCAAGCCAACTATGCAGGAAGAGGTAGATCATCAAGAGGAAGGGGCAGAGGAGGTAAGCAAGGTAGGGGGAGATCCTATAACTCCTCAGCATGCAACATTTGTGGTTTATCAAATCATACTACAGATGAGTGTTTCAAGAACTAAAAGAATCAGAGAGGAAGAGGATTTCAAAGAGGTGGATACTCACAGTCAAGAGGCAGATTCAACCATCCTCAAGGGTACAACAACAATTACAATGGCAACTACCAAGGAGGATTCAAATCCAGAAAAGATTACAACAAGTATACAGAAGAGCAAGATGATTCTCTTTTCTGATTATGAACATGACTTCAAAACCAGGTACAAATGATGACCATCTCTTCTACATTGACTCAGGTTGTTCAAATCATGTGGCTGGCAATGTAGCTCTACTCTCTGACCTTGAAGAACCAAGAGGTAAGCATCAAGTACAAACAAGTGATGACACAAAGCACTCAATAGTTAAAATTGGAAATGTTAAGACTTCTTATGGGAATCAAAACTTTTTTAGTAGGGTACTATATGTACCAACCATTACAAAAAAATTGATAAGTGTTGGACAGATTGTGGAAAAAGGTTTGCAGGTCAGATTCAACCAATTTGGAGCATTTGTGGAGGATCCCAAGCATGGGTTCAAGAGAATAGCTAAAGGAGAGAAATCAGGTAGACTTTTCATTTTTGAGCTAGAAGATACAAAGAATATTGCACTCTACAATTATAAAGATCAAACACTTTCAGAGCTTGAGATTTGGCATAAAAGATTAGGGCGTGTAGGTGAAAGAACCTTGAAGCAAATATGCAGGGACCAATGTGTACTTGGGATACCTAATGTATCCAAGCAACATATGATCTAGAAGTGTGGTGCTTGTCAGTTTGGAAAGTCCCACAGGTTACCCTTCTCAAGGAAAGGCTACATGCATGAGGATTACCTAGAACTTGTCCATACATGTGTATGGGGACCAAGCAAAGATGCCTCAATCTCAGGATCAAGGTACTATGTATCTTTTATTGATGACTATAGAAGGTGGACTGTATTGTACTTTATGAAGCAGAAAGATGAAGTGTTCAATTGTTTTAAGTAATATCTTGCACTTGTTGAGAATCAGACAGGAAGAAACCTAAAGAGGCTAAGGTCAGATGGAGGAGGTGAGTACTTCTCCAATGAGTTTGAAGCATTCTTGCAGGACAGAGGAATCAAGAGAGAAATCACCACAAGGTATACTGCTGAACAGAATGGGGTAGCTGAGAGAAGAAATAGATTGATTGTTGAAACAGCTAGGTCGATGTTAAATGAAAAAAAGTTACCTAACTACGTATGGGCAGAGAGTGTATCTACTGCCACTTATCTCATAAATAGGTGGCCATATAAATCCCTTGATGGGATGACCCCTTATGAAGAATGGCATGGTAAGAGACCATCACTTGATCATTGTAGGATATTTGGATGTGTAGCATATGTACACATTCCTTCTCAGATAAGAGGTAAGCTAGACCCTAAGGCTGAAAAATGTATCTTTATTGGATATGATCTAAATCAAAAAGGGTACAGGTTCTACAACCCTTCAAATAAGGGTTTCATGGTTAGTAGAGATGTTGTATTTGATGAAAATGATTCTTGGTATGAGAATGAATTCAAGAATTTTAAACTACCCTATGACTTGGAGGAGGAGTTTCCAAATCTTGCTAAGGAGGAACCTACTCAGAGTGAAGACACCAATTGAGATGATGAAGACATTATCAATCTTGAAGAATTCAAGGCATGGAAGTCCAAACGCAAACTCAAGATGAAGACACTTGAAGATATACCTGAATCTTCAAATCAATCAATCAGAAGGTCACAAAGGGAGAGCAAAAAACCTATCAAATATGGGTATGACACCTCTCTTGTCGCTAAACATTCTATTTATCTTGCCAAAGACTTGTCAATTGAGGAACTAGGATCATATGAAGAAGCCATGACCAAGACAATGGAAGGAAGTTATGCATGAGGAGATTGAAGCACTCAAAGAAAGTGACACATGGGAACTAGTACCAAAGAAAGAGACAGTGAAGGTAATTGGTCGAGATGGATCTATAAAATCAAAAGAAATTCTGATGGGTCAATAAACAGGTACAAAGCCAGATTGGTGGCCAAGGGTTTCGCACAATCCCAAGGCATTGACTATGAAGAAACATTCTCACCTGTGGCCAAGATGCCAACCATCAAGGTATTGGTAATTGTGGTTGCATCAAAGATTTGGAACATGTATCAGCTAGATGTAAAAAATGCTTTTTTGAATGGATGGATTTCAGAGGAGGTATACATGTCACAACCTCTTGGTTATGAGGATCCTAACAAGGTAACACATGTATGCAAATTAAAAAGGGCTCTTTATGGATTGAAGGAGGCACCTAGGGCATGGAATCACAGGTTGACCACATACCTTCAAGGTCAAGGTTTTGTCATTAGCAAGGCAGACACTTCTCTATGTTGGTGCAGATCAATCACCAATTGAATGTTTCAAGACTAAAGAATGAAGGATGAGATCAATTCTTGAAGCTTGGAAGGAAGATACATTCAGAGTATGTGAGGAATGTACACATATGTACATAGTTCACTTAGATCTTTGATTAGTCATAGACTTGTACAAATTTATCTATAAATACTTTGAAAATGTCGAGGCGTGATATGAGAGCTTATGTATGAATAGATAGAAGTCAAAAATGAGGAAGATAGATGTCATGAGACATGTGAAAAGTTAGTTGAGTTTCCTCTCATCACTCAACTGTAACTTTCTGAGTAAATGAAGAAATATTGCGCCCGATCTTTTCGTGTCTGCTCCGTCTGTGTTTGATCAATTGTGAAATCCTTTAGAGGATATCTAAGTTGGTAGTTAATGAGTATGTGACCTGAGTTTCAGAGTCTAATTGCAAACAGGCTAGGAGAATTGTTAGTAGGAACATTCATATGTGTTGAGTGTTCACAGTTCTCTGAAACAGGCGCAATTTTTGATCTTAATCTTTTGATTAGTTCTCACTCCATAGTTTAAAGTTTTGTGCAAGCAAGCACTTAATCTTTAAGTTGGAAGGTAATCTACTCGTGGCTAAAAGCATTTGCTTAAACGGGTTTTGTACTGAGAGAATTGAAGTTAAGAAGTTAGGGGTGTCTAAATCGACTTCTCAGAAGTGCAGATTCAGACATAGGTAACTTGTGAAGTTGATTTCTCAAGTTATACTAAACCTTTTGAAGAACTTTAACTTGGAGGAGATGTGCAACTTCTAGGCAACACTCCATACAAAATTTCATAGAAAACTTTACATGTTTGATAGGTCAATGAGAAGAAATTGTGCAGCAGACTTTCTGTGTTTTATCTTCTTCACAGAATTTCTCAACTTTTGATAATTTGGAGATTGGACCTCTAATTTGGTGAAGGTTTTGACTTACTCTTGATATAGAGGTGTTCTAAATTCAAGAGTAGGTTGTTCTTTTGGAGATTAACACTCTCCATCAGTGGTATCGGAGCAGGAGACATCAAAATCAAGGAAAGGAGGATCCCGACTGCTGCAGATTCAAGAAATTCAACAATTGAAGAACTAAAAGGTGAAAGTTTGAAGGCAAAGCTTGAGGAGGAGACCATACGACATCAAGAAGGACAAAAGGAGTCTAATTCGAAGTAAAGGTACATATATTGTTCATAAAGCTTGAAGATTTCAATACACAGGTAGACACAAGATGGGAGATTCTCTACAGATAGAGAAATTGGATAGGGAAAACTATCCTGCATGGTCAATGAGGATGGAAGCTCATCTTATGAGCAAAGATCTAATTGCTTACATCACAAGAGAAGAAGAGAAGCCATAGTTTAGAGATCCTAGTGTTCCAACTAGGGAAGAGTTAGCAGATTTGAAAAATTGGATGAAGAAAGATGCTCAAGCTAGGAGCATTATCTATATGGGAGTCAATGATTACTTGTTACCTCATATTCGAGGTCTTGAAAGTGCAACTGATATTTGGAATGCTTTGGAGGAGCATTTCCAGAATACTACAAAGTCAAGGAAGGCATCCTTATGGGCAGAGTTTACAACCTTCAAGAAGAAGGCCTCTCAATCTATTTCAGACTATGTAACAAGGATGAAAGACATTGCAGATGCATTAGGAGCTGTTGATGAAGACATTGAGGAGGATAAATTGGTAAGGCAAATCCTTACAGGTTTGAGAGGTGATGACAAATGGAAGCCATTCATTTTATCTACAGAATTATCACTTGATCATTTCACTCCTGATTTAAATCAGTTGCTAGGTCATATGCTAACATTTGAGCAGGATGTTAAAGGAGATGGTGACAAGAGTGCAGGTCATGCAATGTACTCAAAAGACAAGAAGAAGAATAGCAAAGGAAAGCAACAAGCAGGTGAAGATGAAGGTACAACTAGTCAAGCCAACTTCCTAAGAGGAAGAGGAGGTGGCAAAGGAAGAGGAAGAGGCAGAAACAACAAGGATGGAGGCAAAGCTTGCTGGATTTGTGGTAAGACAAATCACTTAGCTAATGATTGTTGGCACAATACTCAGAGTAATAATGGATATAATCAAAATTATAATGCAAGAGGAAGAGGTGGCAGAAATCAAAGAGGTAATTTCAGAGGCAAAGGTGGTAGGAGTTACTTTGGAAGAAATGCAGGTAGAGGATTCCAAAGTCAACAATACAACAACACCTACTACAATTATGCTTCAAATCAAAAGGAGGATTCAACATTGATAATGAATGCAACTTGTGAAAGGGAGAGTGAAGATCAAAGAGTCTTCTACATTGACTCAGGGTGTAGCAATCACCTGAGTGGTAATATATCTTTGATGACTGATTTGGAGAGTAAGGTTTTTAATCATGTTGTTCAAACAAGTGACAACACAAAGCACAATGTGAAGTCAATTGGATCAGTGAAGGCCAAGGATGGTAGTACCTTATTGAGTAAGGTCTTGTATGTTCCTACAATTCCTAAGAATTTGATAAGTGTAGGACAAATTGTTGAAAAGGGATATGAAGTAAGGTTCACTAATGATGGAGTATATGTGGAAGACCCTAGCCAAGGGTATAAACAGATTGTTTCAAGAAAAAAGGAAGGAAGATTATTTACATTGAAGGTTCAAGGCAATATTGATCATGCTATGTTCACATATGGAGGACATAAGATCTCTGAGTTAGATCTTTGGCACAAGAGGCTTGGACATTTCAATGAAAGAGGTATTAAAGGTATGATTAATAATGGTTCAGTGCTTGGATTGCCTAATGTTGCAGGTCAACATATGACATACAAATGTGAGGCATGCCAATTAGGTAAGGCTCATAAGAATTCTTACTCCAAGCATGGTTTTATGTTCTCAGAGAAGCTTGAATTGGTACACACAGATGTGTGGGGACCATCAAAGGATTTCAGTATAAATGGGTCAAGGTATTATGTGATTTATGTTGATGATGCTACCAGATGGATCACTATCTATGTGATCAAAGATAAGTCAGAAGTGTTTAATACATTTAAACACTATCATGCATATGCAGAAAGAATTACAGGTCATAAGTTGAAGAGATTAAGGTCAGATGGAGGGGGAGAGTATTTCTCTAATGAGTTCAGTGATTACGTATGGAATGTAGGTATAAAAAGGGAAGTTACTTGCAGGTACTCTCCTCAACAAAATGGTGTAGCAGAAAGGAGAAATAGAACACTTGTTGAGTTCGCAAGATCTATGATAAAGGAGAAAAATTGCCCTAATTATTTGTGGGCTGAGGCTGTAAATACAGCCACTTATTTGGTCAATAGGTTACCATGTAAAGCCTTGCAGGGTATGACACCATATGAGGCTTGGTGGGGTAAGAGACCTACCTTGGATCATTGTAGAGTTTTTGGATGTGTGGCATATGCATATGTGCCATCACAATTAAGGCACAAGTTGGAGCCTAAAGCTGAAAAATATGTTTTCATTGGTTATGATGATAAGCAGATGGGCTATAGATTGTGGAGTCCATCTACAAAACAATTTATGGTTTCTAAAGATGTTACATTTGATGAGCAAAGTACTTGGTATGCAGGTACAGTCAATATCAATACAGGTGATGAAGAAGAAGTGAGCCAAAGGAAAGGTAAATCAAAGGTTCAAATATTTGATGAACAAGAGAATAATGAAGTGCAGGTTGAAGTGGAAGAAACACCAAGATTTGATCCTGAATATGAAGAACCAGAAACCTCAAGAAGTGGAGAGCTTAGGAGGTCTACAAGGAATAAGTGGCAACCTACAAGGTATAGCTATGATACTTCATTTTTGGCCACAAAAGACTATGCTTATATGATGAAAACAGATGAAGACCCTTCTACATATGAAGAGGCAAAAGGTAAGGAAAAATGGGAGAAAGCTATGCAGAAGAATATGATGCACTATTGGAGAATCAAACATGGGATTTGGTTCCAAAACCAAATAGTCAGAAAATCATTGGATGCAAGTGGGTTTACAAGACCAAGAGATTTGCAGATGGAAGTGTGTCTAGATACAAAGCTAGACTTGTTGTCAAAGGGTTTGCTCAGACTTATGGTGTTGACTATGATGAGACTTATAGTCCTGTGGCAAAGATGACAACCATCAGGACACTTATAGCTATTGCTGCATGTAAAGGTTGGAAGTTATGTCAACTTGATGTGAAAAATGCTTTTTTGAATGGTTATATTTCAGATGATGTGTTCATGGAGCAACCTCAAGGGTTCAGAGATAAAAGGTATCCAAATCATGTGTGCAAGCTCAAGAGAGCTTTGTATGGCTTGAAGCAGGCCCCAAGGGCATGGAACTATAGACTTGTGAAGTTCCTAAAAGAACTTGGATTTCAAGTGTCTAAAGCAGATAGTAGCTTGCTTGTCAAAGCAAGTGATAATGGTTTCATATACATGTGCATATATGTTGATGATATAATCCTTACAGGTACAGATGAAGAAGGAATACAAAGACTCAAGAAGCAAATGGAAAAGGAGTTCAAGATAAGTGACTTGGGAGACTTGTCATACTTCTTGGGCATGGAGATTACATATACTCAACATGGAGTATTTGTGACCCAAAAAAGGTATTTGAAGAACTTGTTAATCAAGTTTAAAATGGATGATTGCAGGGTAGCACCTACACCAATGGAGGTGAATCACAAATTGAGTAAGTTTGGAGGTGAAGAATTCAAGGACATGAGACAATATCAGAGTTTGGTTGGTAGTCTTATCTATGCTACTTTAACTAGACCTGATTTATCATATGCAGTAGGGGTTTTGTCTCAATTCATGCATTGCCCAAGGAAAGAACATTGGATTGCAGGTCAAAGAGTGTTGAGGTACATTAAGGGTACACTCAATGAAGGTTTGTATTTTGGGTTTACCTCATATACAAATATCAAAATTTATAGTGATGCAGATTGGGCAGGTAATCCAGATGATAGAAGGTCAACTTTTGGATACATGTGTTATGTGGGAGATAAACTTATCTCATGGTGCTCCAAGAAGCAACATACAGTTGCTTTGTCTTCTACAGAAGCAGAGTACAAAGGCATGGTTGAAGCTGCAAAGGAAGTGATTTGGCTCAAGACTTTGATGAAGAGTTTTGACATTGTGCATGGGGTACCAATTATATATGGAGATAACATGAGTTCATTGTATTTAGCTGCTAATCCTGTTTTTCATGCCAGGACCAAACACATTGAGATTCAGTATCACTTTCTAAGAGAGAAGGTGATGGATAAGAAGATTGAAGTCATACATACTTCAACAAAAGATCAGATAGCTGATATGCTTACAAAGATCTTGGATGGACCAAAGTTACAGAAGTTTAAAGACATGGCAGGTATAAAGAAGAAAGGAGAAACCTCAATTGATGATTGAGGGGGAGCTGTTGGTGCGGATCAATCACCAATTGAATGTTTCAAGACTAAAGAATGAAGGATGAGATCAATTCTTGAAGCTTGGAAGGAAGATACATTCAGAGTATGTGAGGAATGTACACATATGTACATAGTTCACTTAGATCTTTGATTAGTCATAGACTTGTACAAATTTATCTATAAATACTTTGAAAATGTCGAGGCGTGATATGAGAGCTTATGTATGAATAGATAGAAGTCAAAAATGAGGAAGATAGATGTCATGAGACATGTGAAAAGTTAGTTGAGTTTCCTCTCATCACTCAACTGTAACTTTCTGAGTAAATGAAGAAATATTGCGCCCGATCTTTTCGTGTCTGCTCCGTCTGTGTTTGATCAATTGTGAAATCCTTTAGAGGATATCTAAGTTGGTAGTTAATGAGTATGTGACCTGAGTTTCAGAGTCTAATTGCAAACAGGCTAGGAGAATTGTTAGTAGGAACATTCATATGTGTTGAGTGTTCACAGTTCTCTGAAACAGGCGCAATTTTTGATCTTAATCTTTTGATTAGTTCTCACTCCATAGTTTAAAGTTTTGTGCAAGCAAGCACTTAATCTTTAAGTTGGAAGGTAATCTACTCGTGGCTAAAAGCATTTGCTTAAACGGGTTTTGTACTGAGAGAATTGAAGTTAAGAAGTTAGGGGTGTCTAAATCGACTTCTCAGAAGTGCAGATTCAGACATAGGTAACTTGTGAAGTTGATTACTCAAGTTATACTAAACCTTTTGAAGAACTTTAACTCGGAGGAGATGTGCAACTTCTAGGCGACACTCCATACAAAATTTCATAGAAAACTTTACATGTTTGATAGGTCAATGAGAAGAAATTGTGCAGCAGACTTTCTGTGTTTTATCTTCTTCACAGAATTTCTCAACTTTTGATAATTTGGAGATTGGACCTCTAATTTGGTGAAGGTTTTGACTTACTCTTGATATAGAGGTGTTCTAAATTCAAGAGTAGGTTGTTCTTTTGGAGATTAACACTCTCCATCACTCTATTCATTAAGAGAAGTAATTCAGAGGTAATATACCTATGTGTTTATGTTGATGATATCATACTTACGGGTAATGATGTCAATGGAATTAGACAAATCAAGAACCAGATGATGAAGGATTTCAAGATCAGTGATCTTGGTTTACTAAAGTACTTTCTTGGACTTGAGTTAGTCTACACTAAATCTGGAATCTATATTACTCAGAAAAAATACATACATGATATGTTAAAAAAGTTTCATTTGCACGATGCAAAAGTTGCAAGTACTCCAATGGAGGTAAACCTAAAACTAAGTGCCCATGAAGGTGATGAAATTGATGATATTAGAGGTTACCAAAGCATAGTAGGAAGCTTGAACTATGCTACCTTAACAAGGATAGATATTGCTTATGGAGTTAGTGTATTAAGTCAGTTTATGCACAAGCCTAGGGCACCTCACTTGGAGGCTGCCAAAAGGATAGGAGGAGCACTTTTGGATTGGGCAAGATGCAAAGATGATAGGAGGAGCACTTCTGGATACATTTCATTTGCAAGTGATAAACCAATATCATGGTTTTCAAAGAAGCAACCTACTGTTACTTTATCTTCTACAGAGGCGGAGTATAGAGGATTGGCCAATGCCACTCAAGAAGCCATATGGATCAAGTTATTGTATATAGAATTGGGCTTGTATACTACCTCACCATTGATCTTTGGAGATAATACAAGCTCACTTCACCTTGCAGCTAATCCTATTTATCATGCCAGGAACAAGCATATAGAGGTTCATTACCATTATGTGAGAGAGAAGCTATTAAGCAATGATATTCAACTAACATATGTATTAACCAACATGCAGTGTGCATATTTGCTAACCAAAGCATTGGATGGAACCAAACTTTGCAAGTTCAAATCAATGATTGGATTGCAGGTTATAGATGAAGACTAAAGATGAAGACCAAGACAAAATGTTTGCCTTGAGGGGGAGCTGTTGGTGCAATTCACAAGCCTACACATTTGGCTTGTAGTTCATACACATATGAAGATGCATATAAATCAATGCTAGTGGTTAATTACCACTTTATCCTTTTGTAAAAGTCATATTTGACTTGGAATCTTTGTAAGCACCTAACTAGAAGAACTTGTTGAAAAGTTAGGAGTTGATTGATGGAATATCTCCTATAATGGAGGGTCACCTTTTTAGAGAGAGCCAAAATTTGAATTCAAATTCAAATTGAATGTAAACACTTATATAAACCTCTAGGAAAAAGTCGCAGGTAAGACTCATCAATCTCGAGCTCCTCATTCTCATTTCTGAGTGTGTGTGAGGCCTACACTCTAGCCCACACCTATCTACACCATTAGGCAATGATCTTCATGTCTATGGCATTGTACAACATTGTTCATTAATACATATATCTACATTGTTCATTTCTGAGTTCTCTGTCATAGTCTCAAAAAGTCTCTCAACTTGTGGAGATCATATCTCACTCATTCCTCGACCAAAGTCAAAGATCTATAGCTCGTTGTGAACCAGATCAAAGTGCTCTACATGCAATCAAAATTTGAAGGTTTTCTATTCAGCCATTTCAGAGAAAAAACCATCAAGGTGATCACTGGCCGAAGTCTGCAATAGTCCTAAACAATCGGGGGTAAAGGTTTACTTGCTAAATTGATTTCTCTGCGCATAGTTAATCCTTTTAAGTGATTCCACTTGGAATAGCTAGCTTGCTAAGCTAATTAGATACCCCTACAAGGACTTTTTTCCAATTCCTATTGTGGTGGTTATACTAAGAAAAAGATGTAGCAGGTGTATTGTCAAAAATAGAAAGTTTTCTTGAAGAGTTGAAGTTCAAAGTAGCCTGCTTTGATTCAATCTTTTCATACATCATTTCCAAAGTACATAGGCACTCTGATGGTGTCATTGGAAAGCTAAGAAGGTCTACTTATCAACTCTGAAGCAAGAAAGGGCTGGTACAAAGCAGGATTTGGTAGGACCTACTCATCCTCCTAAAGTATTCATCCATCTTCACAACATCTATCTATCTTTTTATATATCTATCTATCTATCTATCTATCTATCTATCTATCTATCTATCTATCTATCTATCTATCTATCTATCTATCTATCTATCTATCTATCTATCTATCTATCTATCTATCTATCTATCTATCTATCTATCTATCTATCTATCTATCTATCTATCTATCTATCTATCTATCTATCTATCTATCTTTATCTATCTATCTATCTATCTATCTATCTATCAATCTATCTATCTATCTATCTATCTATCTATCTATCTATCTATCTATCTATCTATCTATCTATCTATCTATCTATCTATCTATCTATCTATCTATCTATCTATCTATCTATCTATCTATCTATCTATCTATATATTTGTCTGTCTATGTGTCTTTCTATCTATCTATCTATCTATCTATCTATCTATCTATCTATCTATCTATCTATCTATCTATCTATCTATCTATCTATCTATCTATCGATCTATGTGTATGTCTGTATGTCTCTCTGTTTGTCTGTCTCTCTGTCTATCAGTGTATCTATCTATCTTTCTGTCTATCGATCTATCTCTCTATCTATCTCTCTATCTCTCTATCTCTCTATTTATATCTATGTCTATCTATCTATCTATCTATCTATCTATCTATCTATCTATCTATCTATCTATCTATCTATCTATCTATCTATCTATCTATCTATCTATCTATCTATCTATCTATCTATCTATCTATCTATCTATCTATCTATCTATCTATCTATCTATCTATCTATCTATCTATCTATCTATTGTTGGAACAAAGCAATCACAAATTGATGATTACAAAGATCTTTAAGCAAGTTAATGATCAGGTTGAAGTTCAAGAAGTCATTTGAGAAAGTGAAGAGATTTTAGAATGATAGCTTGTATACATATGTACATTACAAGTGGAAATTCTTGTACTATGAATATAGGTAATCCTTAGGATGAAAAGGAGTAATGAAATAGAAGCATGATAATTCTAGAATCATATGTATATAAGTCAATGATGTAAAGAAATACATGAGAGAGTCATTAGAAGACAAGTGTCATAGAGATAGATGAGAAGAGAGTCATCTTCAGAAAAATAGCTACGAGTGTTTTGTAGATTTCTCTTAGTTTGATCATGCGGATCAGAAATCCTTTTGTACACATCTAATCTAGAGGCTAATGAAGCTATGTTCAAAGTTTCATTGTCTAATTCATTTCATGCTGTGAGTATGATCAATAGGAACATGTGTATGTAAAGTATGCAGGTAGACCTCTTAGAGTTGCACACTTTTTCGTGTCGATGTTTTGTTTAGATCTCAGTGCTCAGTGTAATGTTTTTGGTGAATGAGCATTCAAAATCTAAGGTAGAAGGTAAGGAAGCTATGGCTAAAAGCATTTTAGCAAAAGGAGATCTGTGCTATGAGAAATCAACCTTAGAAGTTACCTATATCAAAGTCGCTTGTTCAGGAAAATAGTTTCTGACATATTTTTTATCTTAAGGATCAAATTAAAGTTTTAATGATTCTTTTGAAGAACTAATGGTTGATATGATTGCACAAAGGTAGTGTGGAGATATGTGCATCATTGGTTTGATGAAATCTGAAGATATGTGTAGGTAATGAAGTCAATTAGTGAAGCAGACTATTGAAGAATGAAGATTTTCACTCAGAGAAGTGATAGTTGAAAGTTTTGGGAAATGAAGATAACATTTGTGTAAAGTTTGATACATAAATGATATAGAACTGATCTTAAATTAGTATAGATCAAACCTTTGGAGATTAAGAGGTCTCCAACAGTGGTATCAGAGCTGAAGGTGCAATACAAGTGAAGTAAATGCATTGGAAGTCCCGACTATGGAAGATATTGAAGTTCCTTCTAATTGGAGGTGGACAAAGCCAAATTCTTGGAGATAACCTGCAGAAGTGCAAAGCACGAGTTCAAAGGATCAAGAGGGATTAAAGATTCATATCAAAGGTACACTCTGTTATCATAAATCATAGTAATTGCAGACACAAAAGATCAAAGATGGGAGAAAGCTTGCAGATTGATAAGCTAGATAGGAATAACTATCCAGATTGGTCCATGAGGATGGAGGCACACCTCATGAGCAAAGATTTGATGGAATTCATTATAGGAGAAGAAGAAAAGCCTGAGTTTGAAGATCCTAGTGTTCCAACTAGGGAGGAACTTGCAGGTTTGAAGAATTGGATGAGAAAGGATGCTCAAGCTAGGAGCATCATTTACATGGCTGTAAATGATTATCTTCTACCTCACATCAGAGGATTAGAAAGTGCAGTAGATGTGTGCAGTGCTTTGGAAGAGCATTTCATAAACACAACCAAGTCAAGGAAGTCCTCATTATGGGCATAATTCACAACTTTCAAGAAGAAGAGTTCATAATCGATTTCTGATTATGTGGCAAGGATGAAGGATATTGCAGATAGCTTGGGAGCAGTAGATGAAGACATTGAAGAGGATAAGTTGGTAAGACAAATACTTACAGGGCTGAGAGGAGATGAGAAATGGAAGCCTTTCATATTGTCCATAGAATTGTCACTAGATCACTTTACTCCTGATCTTAATCAATTGTTAGGACACATGCTAACTTTTGAGCAGGACATTAAAGAGACAATGATAGGAGTGCAAGTCAAGCTATGTACTCCAAGGACGAGAAAAAGAATGGCAAAGGGAAGCAATCAATTGATGATGAAGGAACTTCAAGTCAAGCTAACTTTACAAAAGGAAAGATGAACTTCAGAGGTAAAGGAAGAGGAGGTAAGAACAAAGACAATACTAAGGCTTGTTGGATTTGTGGCAGAACCAATCATTTGGCAAATGATTGTTGGTATAACAATCAAAACGGTGGAAGTAATAACCAAAGCTTCAATCAAAGAGGTACTGTTGTGGATGTGTGGTATCCTTCTTTTTCTCTGTTACCACTTCTTGTCGACGCGACGAAGGCTGAACCTTACTAAGCCTGCGGAAATTGCCACGCCCAAGAAGAACTAAGCTAGAGTGATTTAGAACACCTCTGTAATCAATCAATAGCTTAGCAAAGTTTCTGACGCTCAACGTATAAGACTGCGCTTCTAAATTCACTGAAAAGTTTCATCGAACCTTCAACAGACTGTCACTGGACTGACACTGTAATCGTACCGGAATTGTACCGGAATGAACTTCAATTCTGTTTATAATTACTTCAAGTGAATGTTTATGAAGTAAAGGAGTGATGCATGAACTTCCTTAACTTACTGAGCTCTTCCTGAAGTTTAAGGAAAAATTCCACTAGTTCAGAAGACCTCTTTCCGGTCAGGCTTTGTACTGTGTGTAGATATCTTTTCCACCGGAATCCTTAATCAACTGAAAGTAGAGATGTCTAGCTACAGAATGAGCTATCTCTCATACAAACCTTCGCATTACTCTGCGAGATCTACTTCGTTCTTCTACCGAAAATTACTCGTTTACTGAGAAACTATAACTAACCAGAAATACGTTTACTGTGAAAACTTTAACTGTTAACTATTTTAACCGTAGTATGATAATACATCGGTTTCTTCACATACAAACAGTGCACGCAAATTTCCACATGAACATGTGTTTTCTATTAGAGAGAATGTGTACAAACAGGCTTGGCCTCTTCTTGCTCAAGCTACAGAAACTCTCCTAC
Organism: Ceratopteris richardii; assembly: GCA_020310875.1. NCBI lineage: Eukaryota > Viridiplantae > Streptophyta > Polypodiopsida > Polypodiales > Pteridaceae > Ceratopteris > Ceratopteris richardii. Next base: position 51,028,569 of record CM035426.1, on the reverse strand, counting down.
AGTGAGTAGTTCCTTCCTACCATCTCTCTCAGATGAATACCCGACATTTCAGGTTTCTGTTATTCATCTTACATACGTGATCTCTGGCGTCTTCTTCTACATACGCAATCTCTGGCGTCTTCTTCTAACCATAATAGAAAACTCTCTGTCTCTCCCTCTCTCTTTTTTCTCTCTTTGTGCTCTTACTTATACTGCGCGCTCTTCTCACGCACGTTCTTGTTCGCACTTCCCTTCTATTATTCCTATGCACGTTCTCTCTATGTACAGTTTGATTCGGCGTAACAAACTCTGATCCTGGAAGATTTTGTATTGTACATAACGGTCGTGGATTTGTCCCTCCACTAAGGCTTTTGATTTTCTTGATTCTGCTTCCTTTTTTTTTTCTTTTTCTTTTATGCGTGTCTGTTTGTCAAATTCGTGAGTGTTTCTTCAACAATAGAGGAGGTAGAAACCAAAGAGGCAACTTCAGAGGAAGAGGTGGTAGGACATCATATGCTAGAGGAGGTCGAAGAAGTTTTCAATCTCAGTCCTACAACAACAATTATTATAGTTATGCATCAGATCAGAAGGTCAACTCATCTTGAATGCAACTCATGAAGCAGTAGGAGAAGACCAAAGGGTGTTCTGACACCAAGCATAAAGTTGAGAGCACTGGATCAGTGAAGACAAAGAATGGAAGTACACTCTTGAGCAAGCTACTTTATGTTCCTACTATTCCTAAAAACTTGATAAGTGTAGGGCAAATTGTGGAGAAGGGATATGAAGTCAGATTCACAAATGATGGTGCTTATGTGCAAGATCCAAATCAGGGATATAGAAATATCATTGCAGGTAAAAAAGGAAGGAAGGTTGTTTACTCTCAAAGTCCAAGGTAATGTGGGACATGCTTTATTTACTTATGGAAGTCAAAAGATGTCTTAATTAGACCTATGGCATAAAAGGCTAGGTCATTTCAATGAGAGAGCCATAAAGGAAATGTCAAAGAATGATGTGGTGCTTGGTTTGCCAAATATTGAAGTGCAACACATGGTGTACAAGTGTGAAGCTTGTCAATTAGGTAACGCACACAAAAGTTCATACAATAAATCAGGGTACAAGTATTCAAATATGCTTGAATTGGTTCATACAGATGTGTGGGGTCCTTCAAGGGACTATAGCATAAATGGATCCAGATATTATGTGTTGTTTGTTGATGATGCAACCAGATCGATTACTTTATATGTAATCAAGGATAAATCAGAAGTGTTCAAGACATTCAAGCATTATTATGCTTTTGCAGAAAGGATTACAGGACAAAAGCTCAAGAGGTTGAGGTCAGATGGAGGGGGAGAGTATTTCTCTAAAGAGTTTGATGATTATTTGTGGAATGCAGGTATAAAAAGAGAAGTAACTTGCAGGTACTCTCCTCAACAAAATGGAGTTGCAGAAAGAAGAAATAGAACTCTTGTAGAGTTTGCAAGAGAAATGATGAAAGAAAAGAATTGTCCAAATTACTTATGGGCAGACGCTATCAACATTGCAACATACCTTGTGAATAGGTTACCTTGTAAAGCTTTGAATGGAAGAACACCTTATGAAGCATGGTGGGGTAAGAGACCTACTCTTGATCATTGTAAGGTATTTGGATGTTTAGCATATGCTTATGTTCCTTCACAATTGAGACATAAGATAGAACCAAAAGCAGAGAAGTATGTGTTTATTGGGTATGATGATAGACAGATGGGTTACAGATTGTGGAGTCCATCCACAAAGCAATTTCTTGTTACCAAATATGTTACATTTGATGAGCAAAGTACATGGTATACAGGGTCAACAAATGATTATGCAGATGTTAAAGAAATACAAAGGAAAGGGAAGACAAAAGTAAGTGTGTATGAAGAAGATATTGATGATGTTGATTATAAAAGTAAATTGTAGGAC